>PVKA01005689.1:66559-88853 GCA_004027165.1 Ctenomys sociabilis
GGTGGCATCACTCATATGGGCTATGAAAAGAAAGTACATGAAGAAAGTACATGAAGGAAGAAATCTGTGCCTGAGCTATTTCTTCCCTCAGGTGGACCTCTTTCTCTAGCCCCAAGGAGAGAAAGTGAATGCTTGGCTATGCTTGGAACCAAAGGCCCGATGACCTCACTTACAAGGTTTGCTCCAGTTCATGCCTTTCAGTGTCCTTGATTTCTGGCTTGTCTTTGGTCAAATAACTTTGAAGTCTGATATCAAGACTGATAGCCCAGGAGGCACCAAGACCACATTTGTTTCCTTCCTAGAGTTATTTCAGTGGAGGATGAGAAAGACAGAAGGATGGAGCAGAATGACAAGGTTTCTCTCTCTCTCTCTCTCTCTCTCTCTCTCTCTCTCTCTCTCTCTCTCACACACACACACACACACACACACACACACACCCCTTTTACCTTCAGCAGTCACTAGACTTACGAAATCATCACAGAAGTAACTGCCCAGAAACTAGGCCAAAAGGAAACCTAAATAAACTCTTTAGCTTTACTTGCTTTTAGTTGACTTAAAGATGGCTAATTTTGGAGGTCATATAGCCCAGTAATATGTTATTAGTTTCACACTAGCTTTGCTATAAATAACATGTCTGATATGTGGGCTATGATAATGATTGCCTAATTTACTTCTCAGGGACTTAGAGACCACTGTTACTGAGGACACCAACCCTTCCCTTGAGCTTGCAGATGTCTAATGGGTGATTGGAATAAGATGAAAAGGCATCTTTGTATTGTGTTGGAGTTTTTTTTTTTGCTGATTTAACCTTTGGGTCATATTCTTTTTGGCTTTGCCTATGGACAGATTGATTGCTTGTTTGAGCTGGCATTTTCTTCTGTGTCTATCCTTCTGCTCTGTGGGAGCTGCTACAGCCCAAGCGCCTAGAGTCCTTCAGCCTTATCGCAAGGCCAGGATGTTTGTGCAGGATGATGACAGTAGCCACAAGAGAAACTCAGACTGCTCCCAGAACAAGTTGAGCATGACTGCCAGGTAGGTCCAATATTGCATAAGAGTGAAAACGTCTTTTGAAATTATGCCCATGGCCCATGGAAAATTACCAGCCTTTAGCCCACCCTTCCAAAATATCAATAAAAACTTACCCCTCCCTTGGTTTGGAGGGCAGTTTGGTCCCCATCTTAATCTCACTGTAGTCTCCTTTCAGCTCAAGTCCCAAAGAAAGCTCTCTTGTGTTCATAATACTTGACTGTTTCATTTCCATTGCAATAGATCCCATTTCTGGAGCTGTGATCCCTGCCTAGAGTTTTGCATCCAGGGACCGGCCGATGTGGGGTAACAGTGTTTCATCTCTTGCTTTCAGGGGCACAGAACTGAAGGCCACACCACTGCCTAGAGGCCCAGTGAGAACTCTGTGCTGCTGTGGCCTGGCCCAGCTTCTCATTCTGCCCAGGCCTGCCACATATGCACAAGTGGGGGTCCAGTCTGCTTCCTGGGAACCTTAGCCCAGGACAGTTCTCCCTATATACCCTGAGAAGAGGATTGGCTCTTGGGCACAAGGAGGAAAGACTTCTGGAATGTTAGAGAACAATAAAATGACAGTCATCATTACCAATGTAGATTCAATATTCAGACTTCACAGTCAAGTTCCTCTTTCCTGTGGGAATGGGGGTGGATTTAGCTGTAGATGTGATTACAATAAGGTTTATGCTAAAGAGGTATCCTATCCATATTTCTTCTGCTAGAATGTCATCGCAGTCTTCACACGTGAAATCCTAAAGACGTTAGCACATTCTTGAGCAAATTTCCATTTGAGGGGGAAATCTCAATATGAGCCTGTGGGGGAAGGCACTGGATTGTGAGCAAGAAGTGCTTAGCTAACAGCCCATTTATTAAATGTGAGTTAGATGGTGTAATTCTCTTGACATTATACCTAAAAGTTCAAGATCTAATGTTTGAGTTTTGAAAAATTAATAGTCTCTTATCAATATGCAGAAACAGAAGGCTAATACTTTATCAGTCATCAGTTGCCAGCGAGTTTAGAGCAAGGGAGGTGCTTCCAGGAGAGTAGGGAATGTGGGTACGTGGGCAGAAGGGGAGGTCAAGGTGTATGCTGGGAGCAAAAACAAGCTGCACCTGCTTTGCCATTTCTTAGGTAAGTACTTGGACATCATGACCCAAAATAATATCTCCAAAAATATGATATGCAACCACTGATAGAATTGAAGAGAATTTTAAGTGGTATATACATAGAAAAATATTGGGCTGGGGATCTAGCTCAGTTAACTTGTTATGGAAGGTATTTCTGGTCTTCTATTTATAAGTGAAGTTGTCTCAAAATAAACTTATGTAAGTAAGAAATAAATCCATTTAAATTCTATCTAAGGCTCAAGTCAACAACTTCTGACATTGCCAGTCCTATAGATAACCCACTACTATTATGGACTACTGGACAATATTGGATTATTTTGCTGAATTCATGCACCTACAATATTTAAACGGCATTGGAATACTCATCTCTGACAAAAATAAACAAAAAAGGGGATATAAATGAAGGATCATTTTGTATCTGTATATACAAAATAGGACAGATACATAGCTACTTTCTCTTAATTCAGTCTGAAGAAAGATTTGTACTGATAGGGTTTGGACAGGATATCATGTCTGCATCTTGTACTATGAATAACCACTATGGAGACAACAATATGCAATGACTAATTATTGAAACTGTCCTTCTAACCTGTTTTGAAACTGTCTCATTGCTGTTTCCCAATAAAATTAATAAACAATAAATTCTATCTATCTATCTATCTATCTATCTATCTATCTATCTATCTATCTATCTATCTATCTGTCTGTCTGTCTGTCTGTCTGTCCGTCCGTCCGTCCGTCCGTCCGTCCGTCCGTCCGTCCGTCCGTCCGTCCGTCCGTCCGTCCGTCCATCCATCCATCCATCTATCCATCCATCCTTTTCTGGCAGTTGAAATTCAGGACTGGTTCTTCACTGTGAGTTACATTGTCAACAGTTTTAAAAAACTTGAGGCAGAGTCTTATGATATTGCTAAGTTGCTCTGGCTGATCTTCCCATCTCACATAAAGTTCTGGGATTACTGGAGTGCTCCATGTAGCTGATTAAATAAAATATTCAGTGGCACAAGTAGCTATAAGGATTGTTATAAAAATTCTCACAATGACAATATGTGCATGACAAAAGTTTGGATATTAAATTTGTAGTTTAGAGTGCAAAAGAGAACCAGACAAAGGAGCCTGTCAACCAGCACTTTGTGGAAACTCAGAAAACATGAACAAATGCAGAATGATACCGCTTAGAATTTATCCCCATCAAATTGATAAAGCCACTTACATTGACTGACATTGTTTTGGTGTGTTCCTAAATTTTTCCATCCTATCCATGTCCTACCTCGACCTCAGTTATGGAGTGGTCAGAATGGTTTCAGGATTTACAGTCTCTGGAGTGCGTGTGTGGTCAAGGAGCTTCTGTTACTTCTTACACCCATGATATTATCGCCCATCAGTTCTATGCCTAGCATGTATCAGGCACTGTGAAAGCCCATCAATTAAACATAAAACTCTAGAGAATTTAAAGGGAATTTGGAAAAACAAAGTTTCTAGTCAGGAAGGTTTCTGGACTAAATATAGAAGTACTTCAGGACACCTGAGAAAATTGATGGTTTTTAAATCCTTTCAGTTCCAGAACATTCTGTTCGAAGAAGTCTGATTAGGAAGCACCCAAGTTCCTTGGAAGAAACAAAGCATGGGCTGGTTCAAGAGAGGATAGTGGGGATTTTGGGTGTCTCTTCTTATCTCTGCCAGGCACCTGTACCCCATCCCACCTCTGAAACTTGGGAGATGGGATGTGTCACAAGTTTTGGGGACAATTTTGGAACTGTTTTTTCCTACAAATATGTTATATCTGTAATGTAGTAAATGGTACTTAAAAACTTTTAATTGAAACAGAGACTGTACATATACATGGAGTACAGTGTGACCTTTCAGTACATGTATGGAATATTGTAATGATTTAATGAGGGTAAGTGGCATATATGTCACCTCAGACATTCATCATTTCTTTGTGCTGGGAACAGTCAGATTCCTCTCTATTATTTTGAAATAATTAATTAATCATGAGCTGCAACTACCCTACAGAGGGCTACGGCATGAGAAGTTGTATCTGTATATACAAAATAGTTAGGATATATATATATATATAGATAGATAGATAGATAGATAGATAGATAGATAGATATACTTTCTCTTAGTTCAATGAGAAGAAAAACTGTACTAATAGTCTTTAGATGGGATATTCTGTCTGCATCTTGTACTATGAATAACTACTACAAAGACAACAATATGCAATGTACTTATCATTGAAACTGTCCTATTAATTGGTTTTGAAACTCATTGTTATTTGTTTTTCAATAAAATTACTTTAAAAAATCTTCAAAAAGAAGTTGTCCCCCCATCTAACTGCTCCCCATGCATGATGCAATGATTGTATACTCTCCAACAGTGTTATAGGCATGTGTTGCTCAAGAGGAGTTGCTCAAGAATAAAGATAGAGAGGGAGACTTGTTTGTCGCTACACAGCTGCACAGCTTGACACCCAGAAAAACTCCTGGTTCATACTGGGTGAACAAACAAAAGAATGCCTAGGAAAAATGTTAGCCAATGATAAATTTTAAGAAATGGAATTAATAAGAGAAAGGGTGTGTGCATTTTCAAAATTTCTAGTAGATGAAGACCAGCTGAGAGCAGGTGGAGAGGCTACCATAAATCTAAACGTGGCAAGCCCTGAAGTTGATGATGCCTGAGGTAAGGCAGGGGCTAATGAAAGGGAGGAAAATATGAATATGAGATACTCAGAGAAGATAGAATATTGATGATGGATGGGAACCCAGGAGACTTAAGCCAGGAACGAGTTCAGTTTTGATCCCAAAGGTGATTGTAGGGAGGGTTGGCAATGCCATAGTAATGCTCCAGAATTCAGCACATGGTATAAGTCAGCACTTGGCTTGCCAGATGTGAGTCAGCCTTGGTAATTTCTTGGGTGTGTGCATCCTGGAGAGGAAAGCATTACGCCTATGATAAATTAGCAGTGCCTACGTGCTTGGGCCTTGGCCCGCAGGTTGTGCCAACTACAGCCTAAAGTACATTTCAGTCACTTGGAGCATGATGAACATGGACAAATGAGTGTCCTTCAGCCAGGCTGTGGAGAACACAGCCAGGCCCTGAAGAAGTCTAGTCCTCTAAGCCTGTGACATTCAGTTGACACTGTCCTCAGCTTGATGGCTCACCAGAGCCAGAAAATACTGAGTTATTTCTCGAAGTGGATGAAAACGACATAGAGGGCAGGGGTTGTCCTTTCTATACTTTCCATAATTCTTTTCTCTAACCTCTCATGGGTATTTGCTATGGCCATCTGGCTGACCAAATGGTACTGGCAAACTGAAAGGTTTCTGGGAATTTCCCAGTGCCAGGTCACTTCTGATCCATCATCCTGTGTTTTCTGGATTATTCGGCCCATGAAGGACCAGATCATCAGCAAGCTTAGCTTTCCTGGAAACTGAAGGGCAGTTTGATTTCTCAGCACCTTCCAGCGTGCATGTACCAGGAGAGGCTGTATCTTCTGGTGGAACATTCCCAATCAAGAACGCTACCTGGAGCATGCCGCGGCAACTTGCACCACAGGGAGGGACTCTTGACAGCTCTGCAGGCATCCATCCAGCTGGAATCACATCAGCTAACTGACTGGAAGGAGCACAAATACACACACGCACACGCACACACACACACACAGACACGCACACACACACATACACACGCACGCATATACACGCGCGCGCATGCGCGCTCGCAACGTTCATATTGGAAAAGGGCTGGCTATTCACCTTTAAAGGCAGCCATAGGCAGCAATTTCATTACAAAAGCAAAATTTGTAAATGAAATGGTAAGGTGTCACCTAAGACATTATTCTCCACCTGAGAGACCTAATTGGAAGTTTCACTTCTACAGACTACCCTTCTAACTCTATTCCTCTGAAAGAAAAGGCTAAGAGAGACAGAGAAGGGCTGGAAGGATCCTAGTTGGCAGAACTTCAAGGAAATAGGCTGCTAGCAGGAGACAGGCCAAGGCATGACTCTGCTAGGCTCTGGGGCCCCTGCTTTAGGCCCAGTTCCCAGAGGCCTCCTTCCTTTACTCTCCATAGTTCTTCTCTCTAACCTCATGTGTTCTGGTTCCTGCCTCTTTCCCCAGTGCATAATGTTCCAAGAGAGCAATAGAAGCATTTCAGAGATTGGTCTTTGAAACAGAGAATGAGAGTAGGTATGACATCCCATTATATCTCTGTCTCCCATGCTCAAGCGGAGGACCTCAAGCACTTTGCTTAGGGCATCTCAGCTTCCATTTCCTCACATGGAAATGAGCTACTGCTCACCTTACAAGGTCCTGTGAAAAATAAAAGTGATAATAATTGAAGGCTTGTTGCATGGAGATAGCATGCTAGAAGAGTACAGTGAGCACTGACTCAGCAGCTCCTTATTGGGCACCTGGTGTGTGCTGGGCATTGTCTTAGCCCTTGGGCCATATCAGTGAAAGGCAGGTCTCACTGTGGGCCCAGGAAGCTTAGGATCACACCAAAGTGGGAGCTTGGAGGGCAGCTCGGTTACTCTTGGGGTATGACATCTGTGCTTCTCCCAGTCCTCTGGGGTGCAATGGAAGGGTTAGGGGCCACTTGACACCCACCTTGGGAAATACCTGGAGCTGTGCTGAGCTTACAGAGTTGATCCCCTTTCTCACAGAGTGAAAAGTATCCAGGTCCGGAGAATCTCCCAGTCCCAGCTTCACTCTTCCTGGACCTTGCTCTGGGCTTCTCCCTTCTCCTTGTTCTAGGTTTTGGTATGATTGTTGAACAGTGGGATTAAGTAGGCCTGAAATAAATGTATATCTCACCTGGAACCAGTTTCCAGATCTTTCCCCTTAGTTTACAATTTCCCTCCATTTGCCTTATCTGGTTTACTTACAGTGTTAACCACTGCTCCCAGGGGTTAAGATCCTAGCACATAAGGAACTCTAGGCCAGAGCAAGCCCTGTGAAAATTAGGGTACACTGTTCATTCATTTCCATGAGTAGTTCCTTAGAACAACTACATAAAGGCATGGAAAAGATGACTATATTTGGAACCATAGATCTGCGACATCAAAGCAGGAGCTGTTTTGCATGTTGGACATTAAGAGATGTATGTAGTTCCTTGTCAATTATAGATGGGAAACCAGCCAACAGTCATGCTGTTCTTAGTTCCTTTCTGTATTTAGGGCATTTGTGCAGTCTTACCTGGTGGATGAAGACAGGAATTCTGTCTCCTAACATAGGAGGCCAGGGCATGTGCAAACATCGCCCTAGAGGAAAGGCATGATTGGGGTGTTTGGGGCTTCCCATCCACTCCTAAGGCCAAGACTTGGTTACCAGAGTTGCCTACAGTCCAGCCTCTGCAGGTCCAGTGCTGACAGAGACTCAGCAATTCCTACTCAGAAAAAGAATGACTGATATCATGTGAGGTTAATGGTGTAGGGGTGGCAGAGGTTGCCAGACAAGGTGCTTTTTTTAAGCATGTCACAGCATTCAGTATAGCCCTGGGGTACTTTGAGATCCTACATCGGAGTCAGCAACAGCAGGAAGAAAATTCCATTCTCAGGTGATGCAAATTAACTACTAATGGATATTTTCAATGATTTCAGGAGAAGCTATGCCTCTAGACTCTGGGACATCTTTCAAAACTTCCTTGCTATGTTTGAAGGGACCCACGTCCCATCTGACTTCTGGCCTGTGATTTTCCTCTGTTCTTCTGCCTAGCCTTTCTACACAGGATGCAGCCAACAATAACGCAAGAAGCAAACTAACCAAGTTCAGTCCATTAGTACTTTCTCTACTTAGCTCTTCTTAGCTCTGTTTTTCAGTGCCATAAATATTTCTAGGAACATCAGTTACCCAAACTATTTGTCCCCAAATAGTTCATCTTAGAGATATCCTTCCTATCCCCGTCCCTATCTCAGAGAGGATGGTGCATCCTGCATTGTAGAAGCATTGTGGGCAGGAGAACTAGGAAAGGCGTTCTGTGTAGTGAAGGCACATTTTGCTTCATAGAAGAGAGAACCCACTTAGAAACAACCAAACAGGGCTGTGTTTCCCTTGAGACTTGAGGCTCAGAGGGAAGATCAATAAAACAATGGAACTAGCTGTCAAGGACTTTACCAGATAGTTGCTGCTTCTCAGCTCAAGTAGACTGCTGTGCTGGTTTCCACATCCATCTCACTGGGAGCAATGGCCTTTCACCTGCTCCATCCTGGTTCCTTCTCTGTCATGACTTGGCAGCTCCATTAGACAGCAGAAAACCCTACATTCCAGCCCAGCTGCTGTCCCCTCCCATCTGCACAGGAAGGTCAGTGTTTTCTTACCTTATTTTGTATGGCTTGGATTCTCACCACTCGATCCTTTTCGTTTATTTGCTTGTTTTTACCCTGAAAACAAGAAAAATAGAATTGTGAGCAACTGAGATGCCATACTATTTTCACATCGCTTTGGGGGTGAGGTATTATCCTCATTTTATAGATAAAGAAAGTTCTGTTACCAAATTCATTCATCATCCACTCATCCAGACCCACCTATCTATCCATCTATCTGCAAAAATCTGTCCAACCAAAACCAAACCAAACCAAACAGAACTGAACTGAACCAAACCAAAAAAGATCACTGAGAATCTACAAAAAAGTCAAGCAAAGGCCTACTTAGAAGCTCTGTCTCCTTTACCACAGACTCATTATAGATCATCGCTCTTTTACTGTGAGGGAGCTTGATCTCTTTAACAATTACTTTTTGGCCACCTCTAATGTACTGAGAATAATCTCAATCCATACAACAAACAAAAATGTACCTTTCCTGGAGCTTACATTATAACTGGGACAGTCAAAATAAGAATAAAGAGAAGAATGAAGAATAAAGCAGAACTTGTGAATGGGAGAGGCTTAGCCAAATAAATAAATCTTTTCCATGAAATTGGTGACTAACCAATGTTACATGGCCCACAGAAAAAGTATTCCTCAGTTTTAACAATTTTGCCTCCTCTTAAAGTATCTCAGAATCTGTGGAGCTGTTGTTCTGTCTCCTCCTGTTTCCAGCCTTTCAAACACTGGGATTGTAGGTACACACCACCATGGCACACCAGGGATCGAACCCTGCTCCCTGCGTCTGCCTAAGCAGGCACTTTAAACTGCTGAGCTATGTGGCTAGCCCTTAAGGGAGATTTTTAACACAACTCCAATAAATTGTTTTTAAACAAATTGGTTGAACCAAATCATATTCGACTACACGTTCATTATAAATATTGCTTACCTAGCACTAAAAACATTGACTCCCTCCATTTAGACTCACAACCCTGCTCTTGAAGCTCCTGAGAACTTGTAGGTAATAAAATGACTTTTCTTAAGCAAATATTGTAGGACTCCCACTTCCCTAAGTTGGGGCTCACCTCATAGTGAAATCTAACTAGGTTTTAATGTATAGCACACAACTCCTACCTGAGCTCTTTCTGTTCCCTATTACTTTTCTTTTTTTGTATTTTAGGGAAGAGTCTACAGAGTGTTCAGTGTCTCAGTACTACACTGGACTCATAGTGATCCACCTGTCTACAGCCTCCCAAGAGCTGGGATTACAGGTGCATGCCTCACCATGTCCAGTCTCAATTGCCATCTCAGTGTGCCCGGGGGGTGGGCAGGGCAGGCCCGGCAGGCCCAGGGATCCAATGCCTGGTTCCTGAGCCTGCTTGCAGGTGTTTTAATCCTCTGAACTATTTGGTAAGTCCCATACCCTATTTCAAAAGACATATTTTTTTCAGCCTTATCAGTCAGGTCCTTAAGCACACTTCCTTTGTGTCAGGAATCTCAAGGGCAAGAGATAATACAAATGTGCTCAGTTTGTGGTAAGTGGAAATATGCCCATGTGAGGAGGCTTGTTTCTGCCCAATGCCTGCTGTCCTAAGGGAGACAGTAAGGCAATCGTTGGCCCCACAAACAGTGAGATATTGGTGTCACGCTTTCCTGTCAGTTTTGGGACATTCTGGGAGTTAGGAAAAGGGTGGTGGGAATATCATCAGGAGAGGATCTATAGGTGAATGACCAGCAGAGCACCCGAGATAGTTAGCTCAGTGAAGCTCTACACGTTGAAGGACATGTGACTTTATTCTTGTGGGGTTTTTTTTTTTTTTTTTTTTTTTGCAGTACTGGTGATTGAACTTGGGACCTTGTACTTGCCAGGCAGGCGCTTATGCCACTGAGCTATATCCTTGGCCCTTGTAACTTTCTTCTTGAAATATCAGCCTTAAGGCTGATAGTGTAGGTCTACTTTATTCAATTGCAATTATTTTTTATATTTTTAGGAGAAATAGAAATATATCAAGGAGAAAAGTTTAAAAAAAATTCCTCATCCACCAGATAACTTTTAATGGTTGTATTATTTTCTTGTCTTTTTACTTCTCTTTTCATGCAAACACATTAAAAAACACTCTATTGTTTATACAGTTTTATATGGCATTTTTTACTTACTATAATTAGACCATTTCTATGTTACTAATATTTAAAATATAAATGACTTAGGGTTAAATCAAATTTATTCAACCTTTCCTTTACCGATGAACACTTAGTCTGTTTTAATTTTTCTTGTTTATATAAAATAAACATTCTTTAATGTAAATATGTGTTAATAGCTCTAACAAATTACTCCATGTCTTTATTCTTGGTTACCTTCCTTACCAAGAGAGGGACTTGTGGAAACATAAAGTACACCCAAGATGTTGATGACAGTCTGAATTTTTTTGTAGGAAGGGGGTTTTTGAGTCACATTGATCAATTGCATTTAATCAATTAATGACATCATTTGTTTATTCAACAAGAATTTATTAAAGAAAGTCCTATGTACTCTAGATGCCATAGGAAAATGGAAAAAGATATCAAGGACCACACCATCTTGTTGGAAACGTGCCTGGGCAACATTCAAGAAACGCTTGATTGTGTTTGGTGACAATAACCTCCAACACTTACATGGGACTTGTATAATGTTCTGGGCATTGTGTGTCTAGCTAATCAAACAGTTATTGTGATCGTGACCTGACTTTGCAAAGCGCTGAGAAGTTACGTTGTTTGCCTGCAATAACACAGCAAAGGGGTGGAACTGGGAGCTGAAGTCCAGGCAGTGAGGCTCCAGGGCTCGTACTCTTTGCATCCCACATGCATCTTGTCTGTAACATTGCAGAAAAAAAAAATGATAAAATTGTGTTTCTAGGGATGAACTTTATAGAGGGGATCATTTTTCATTGGTTGTATAAACTTCTGACAATAAAACAGGTTAGAGATTTATCAGTCAAAGCTATTCTGATGTCATTTCCGCAAGTGCTTAGAATAGTGATGGGAACTAATCATCTAAAACAAGTGATTGTGCCCCTCAGTTTGGGTTAACCAATTATCTGAAAGTAGAAAAGCCATTATACCACTTGGTTATCTTGAGGATAATATCACACCTAGGAAAGTCATGAAAAAACAAAATTTTTGTAATCAACTCAATAAAATTTTTATTTGTCATGAATAACTATTTTAATGGATTCCTTGCTCATATTTATTGTTTATCTTTTGCTTTATTTTATTTTATTATTGTTTTTGATTGTCAGGAATAGAACCCAGGACCTTGTGCTGACCACACAGGAGCTTGTACTGTTGAGCTATATCCCTGGCCCTTAGCATACTTTTTAAAAAGTTCACTAAGTGAATGAACAAATAAATAGCTAACCCCTCAGGCTGCTGGGTTTACAGATCGCACAGTACTGACACAGGGTGCACGGTGTGCTGCTGCAGGCCCTGAACATTGTTTTCCAATTTTGCAGTAGTAGTTTGATTTCAGTGACAATAGGAAATGATAAACTATAGATGAACTAAGAAAATACTACCACTCAAGGCTTTTCTTCCCCCCTCTGCAGACCTGGTGGCTGAATATTCACCACCGTACCACTGTAGAAGCTTGCAAGGAAGAGGAAATAGAGTGACTTCAGAGGAAACAAAAAGAGGGATGTATAGTGAGAATATTAGCCGGAAGCCTATTCTCCTGTGCTTCCTGAATCATCTCATGTGTTTCTTTCGCATGTTGAGTTGTTACAGTGTGAGAAGGACTTTGCTAAAGTTGTAGAGACTCTTAGGTGTCCAGGTAGATCAGCTGGCTGGGTGGCACTGGACAAAAATACTGACAAAAGATCTACAAACCGCAGTACAGGGTTTCAGGTAAATCCTGAGGAGATTTGACTGACCTTGTCAGGTACAAAAGTTACATTTTTTTGTTATATAGGTCTTGCTTTATCTTGGTCTTACCCATCCAGCAGACATGTATAAAAATGAGGTATAAAAAGTAAAGCCATATTAATATGCTGAGTGGTAAAGGCTCAAGTCAACAACTTCTGGCATTGCCGGTCCTATGGATAACCCACTACTATTATGGACTGCTGGACTATATTGGATTGCTTTGCTGAATTTATGCACCTACAATATATGAATGGCAATGGAATACCCATTTTTGACAAAAGTAAACAAAAAAGGGAGATGTAAGTGAAGGATTGTTTTATAGTGAAAAAAATATCTGTATATACAAAATAGTTAGCATAGGTATACAGCTACTTTTTCTTAGATCAATGAGAAGAAAGTTTTGAACTAATAGTGTTTAGACAAGATATCATGCCTGCATCTGGTACTAGGAATAACTACTATGAAGACAACAATATGCAATGTGTTAATTATTGTAACTGTCCTACTAACCTGTTTTGAAACTGTCTCATTGCTACTTCTTTCTCAATAAAATAAATTTTAAAAAAGAAGCCCAAAAGCTCAGGCCACCATCAGTCTCGGCCCAGCTCAGCTCTGCTTTGCGCTCTACAGCATGGATGTATCTCTGAGCCAAGCAGGAAGGGTGGCAGGCACCTGTCTGGAAAGCCCTGGTGCTGTGGAGACCTTTGCGTGCAGGGATAAGAACCTTGATGATGCCCAGCAAGGTGACTCCCACACTCCTAGTGCAGTTCCCCCACTTCACTAAGGGGGCCCCACAGAATGTGGAAGGGAACTCCCCAAGTTCGTGGGCTGGGTGAGAGGAAGGATCTGGTGTGGGCTGCCTGGTATGCCTCCTAGCTCTCCACCCAGCGCCTATTTAACACTGGCCAGGTCAGGTCACTTATCCTCTGTGTTTTCACCTCTATGCGTCATCCCCTATAAAAGGGGATGCTGTGGGGGTTAAATAATGTGCATACAGTGCACACACATATTTATAAGTACCTACACATGTATTTAAAGAGTTTAGAAAGTAGTAAGCTCTCAAATATTAACACAGGTCCTTTTGAAGATGACCTATTTTGAAAGAGAATAAACAGTAAGGAAATAAATTAATATATTAAAAACCAATTACTATTAATTAGTAATTTATTAAGTTAATATTCTGTATGTTGAAGACCAGCATACCATGACTCAGTAACATATTAACTTGATATATTATGTATTGAAAATCAGAGCATTACTAATTAGTAATAGTTTGAAAGCCAGCATACACAGAAGTAAAACATTAACATTTTGAAATTTACAATCTAAGAATTTTCCACACGTTCATACTATGCAGGTAGGTATTCTAGTGAATGATTTATCTCAGTACTGGTTATTCCATTTTTTTTTTTACTTCAAAGGATTTGTAAGTGTACCAGCTGCCTGGTGGCCAGCAGACCTTTTTAGAGGACACAGGTTCCTTCAGGTCTTTTCTTGAGGAATGTTTAAAGAGACCTCTATGCTGTAGTCAGGGAGGTAGATCCCAGGTTCCTGTGTGCTGACAGCAACTCTACCTGGAGCTACATTTTTATTCCAGGGCTCAGCACCACCAGTAAGAGCCAGAAGGAAAAGGTCCCAGCCAGCGACCCCGATGTGTCCAGCACCAGGCAATGCAAACCAAGGGCTTACAAGAAGGCCAGAGGCTGGGTGGAGGCCTGGGCGGGCACCTCCTTCCTTAGCCTGGCCTCATTCATAGTTTCTGAGCTAGCAGGGAGTATGTGCATTCTGTAGGGCTGGTCCCGGAGCCTGACTCTCCAGGCCTGAGCTTTCCAAGCTCTGCTGCTCACTCTTTATCTCATAAGCAGAACACTTGACCTCTCTGCGCTTCCCCTGCTTAGCTTTAAAGTAGTTCTGATGACAGCAGGTATCTGTCTTATAGAATCTTTGAGAGGGGATGATAAACTCAAGAGACACATGACAAGCATTTAGCATGGCACCTGACACAGAACAGGCATTCCATATTATGTTTAATTTATATGATTTTGTTACTTTTTGCTGTGGCAAAATATACCTAACAAAATTTACCATTGTAAGGGTGCAATTTAGTGATGTTAAGCACATTCATATTATTGTACAGTCATCCCCATATTCATCTCCAGGATTTTTTAAAAAAATGCATTTCATGCAGAGTCTCACTACATAGCTCAGACTTGTAGCAATCCTCCTGTTTCAGCCTCCCCAGCACTGGGATTACAGGTGTGTGCCACCTGGCCTGGTCCTGGTGGCTGGTGCCTGGGGTGGGGCCCACACAGTGTGTGGTATTGCAGATTGAACCTGGGTCCTTGCACTTGCCTAGGCAGGTGCTTGGACCTCTGAGCTATCTCCATGACCTCATCTCTAGGGATTTTGAAAAATGATCCCATACTGTAACTCATGTCAGAGCTAGGATTTTTATTGTTATGCTGTAAGAGTTCTTTAGATTTTTGTGGATATTAACTATTTATGAGTGTTGGACTCATTTTTTCCCATCCCAGTGACTGTCCTTTCACACCTTTCACAGTCCTTTTTTGTACATAGGCTTTTAATTTTTTTGTGATCCAACTTATCTGTTTCTCCCTTTTATTGCCTGTGCTATTTGTGTTCTATCCAAGGAACCAATGTCAACTCCACCTTCATAAAGTTTTCCAGCTGTTTCTCTCTAAGAATTTTATAGTTTCACCTTTTATGTTTTTGAGCCATTTTGAGTTAGTTTTTGTGCGCATCATAAAGTAGAGGTCCTACTCTTTCTTTTGCAATGTGGATATCAAAATTTCCCAGCACTGTTGGCTGAAAAAGACTATCTTTTTCTCTGTTGCCTTGGTTGAAAAGCATTTCACCATGTGTGAAGTTTTATTTCTGGGCTTGTTATTCCATTTCATTGGTCTATCTACTTGTCTTTATGCCAGTACAACTCTGTTTTGATGTGGATTCATAGCAAGTTTTGAAGTCATGACATACAAAATACCCAACTTTCCTCTTTTTAAAATTGTTTTTGTGGTACTGAGGATCGAACTTGGGACCCTGCGTTTTCTAGGAAGGTGCTTATGCTGCTGAGCTATTTTCCCAGCCCAGCTTTGCTCTTCGTTTTCAGAACTGTTTTAGCTATTTAGGGCTCTCTGAAATTCCATGTACATACTAGCATAAATTTTCTATTTCTGTAAAAGATAAAAGCCATTAGGTTTGATAAGGATTGTGCTGAGTCTGTAGATGACTTAGAGTACTATTGATAGTTCAGCAATATTAAATCTAACTCATAAACAAAAGATATCTTTCCTTTATGGCACATCTTTAATTTATACTAACCCTCAGCACCTTGCAGGGGCAGAGATCAGCAACTAGTGGTGCTGACCAACACTGCCCAGCATTAATTTGTGTTGATGGGTGGTGTCAGTGCTCAGAGCTGTAGCGCTGCAGGCTGAGGGCCATTGGTGCGCAAATGATGTACTTTGCTTGTTCATGATTTCTATCTGACCCATGTAAAAGAACCCTCACTTTATTGATGATATAAAAACCTGCCCAACTGATTTTAAAATTGTGTATTGTAAGATAGTTGACTAATAAGGTCTTCAGTGCAACTCAAAAGATAAATATATTTGGGAGGATTTTTTTGTGGGGAGGGTGGTGGCTCAGGCTGTGTTAAGGCTGGGTCTGGGCATTGAACCATGGTCCCCTGAGCTTGATGGGGTTTGCCCAAGCAGGTTCTTAAACAACTGAGTTAATGCACAAGCCCCCAAAAGATAAATATATTTGGGATATTTTCCTTGACTTCTCTTCTTTGTTCTATGAGATTAAGTCATAAAAAATGATATAGGGGAAAGAAATTCCCAACCAGCTAGATATCTTGTACTAATTCATGTTTTCTAAAATCAAAGAATGAATTATGAACAATGGAGGTTAAGAGCAGAATATATTTATTGAGGGAAAGGAAACTTCTGTCTGACAGAGGGACAGGAGGGGACCTGATTGTGTTGCCAAGGAACCTACCTTTTCTAGGGATTTAAAAAAATATTTATTTATTTATTTGATATGGGGTCTCATTATTCAACTCAGACTCATATGATCCTCCTATTTCAGCTTCCTCAGTGCTAGGATTACAGACGTGAGCCAGCAAATATGATTTTGGGGTCTTCAAGATTTGCCTGGGGTTTCTGGGCTGGCATGGCCTCGTGTCCTTACACTTGTCCAAGTCCAGGCAGTGCTTAGACTGTTGCGCTATCTCCCCACCCTTTTCTGGGGATTTTTATAGAGCAAATCCATGAGATGAGAAGGGCCCAAGGTGCAAAACATGGGAACTTACAAGGGGGGCATGAGGTGGGAAAAAACTGTGGTCAGCCAATAAAATTACAAGAACAATTGCTCAGTTAAAATTGATTAAATTAGAATCAGATGGGGATGCAAGTCACATAGTAAGAAGGAAAGAGTACAGAACAGGGACTTTTCCTGTAGGGGGTTGAGTTAATGACTCTTCCTGTACTTATTCAGAATATCAATCCCTGATGTCTATCCCTAGTGAGATATGTAGGTACATTTGTTTCATGTTTTGTCTTGAGGTCTGGTCTACGGCACAAGTGCCTGTCTCTCCTGGCTCCTTCCAGGGCCTAGCCCTGTCTCATTGCCTATAATATTTTTATCTAACTCAGCTGCCTACACCGAAACCAGCTTGTGGCGTGAGACCCTGACTTGCACAAGATTCCTGAAGCAAGTATGGTGACAGGTTAGAGCTGTCTGGAGAGGTAGCCATGGTTATGGAGGCCTGGCTTGGGTTAGAGAGACTCAGCCCAAACAACAGATTCCAAAACAGACACATTCTGCCTTAATATACCAGATCCAGGGTCTCCTACTCATATCTCTAGGGGATCTTGGACATGAATCAGGTGAAAGGGGAGTCTCACCTGTCAACCTGGCTCCTAAATAACTTCTAAACAGCAGTGAAGTTCATTCATGTATTTCTGATAGGGATGGATATTTCTAGTTACCTCAAGAGCTCTGGAAAAGCTCTCATAATATCCCAATGGATCCCAGTTTTTATTTATTTTACATTAAAAATTATATATATGCTTTGTGACACTTTCAGGAGGCATGAGGTAGGAGTGGGAATGTTTAAGAAATAATGCTAGAGTAAGAAAATTTCAAATTATGAAAATCCTTCATCTATACTACAGCAAAATGCTTAACTTACTTCATGTTACCCCAGTATGTACCTTAACAATCCTCCACATGAAGATTAATCAACATATGAACAGATACATTCACTACGTCCATAGTGAGCTTTTTACTAGGCAAGGTACAGCAGTGATGTCTAAGTGCAATTTCAAGGAAAAGGTAGATTTTTATCATATTCACAAGGGAGATATGTCATTCTGAGTTGAGTCAGGAGAACCAAAGTAGCTTAATGTAGCTTAATATGAGTATCAGGGGTATCAGTCACAAAGTATCATCCAGTAAGAAGTAAAGTCATTTGCTGCGAAGACTACCAGGTGTGAGGAGGAACAATAGCCTCCAGAGCCAGAATCCAGATGTTGTAGAAGGTGTCACTGTGGCTCATTGATTGATACTGCACTAGAGGAACTTGTTTAATTTTCCATCTGGAACTTCCCAGAAATCCTTTCATCCAGGATGTTGAGGAAAGGCATTGGTGGGACAGGGTCTCACAGAGGCAATCTGCTATGAGCCCGCCCAAGGAGGAGTGAGGATGGTTCTGGTTGCTGGGTATCATAGGTGCTGGGGGAGCTGGGGGAGCCAGCTAGGAACCCTGTGGAGCAGGCACAAGGGACCAGGAAGCAAACCCATTTCCACCTTCCATGTGTCTCCAAGGCATTTTTAAGCCACGCTAAACCATTTAAGTAGGAAAAGGACATGATACTTCAGTTGCAGAAAGATTTTCTTGACTGCTCTGTGCAGAAATGGTTTGAGTGGGACAAGAGTAAAGACGAGGATGCCACAAAGTGGCTTTCACGAGGGCCACGGTAGAGATGTTGTGCCATGGTAGCAGTGAGAGCGGCAAGACGTGGACTCAGAGGAGGGGTTCTAAGTTCAAATCTTTTAAAAATAGACACATGTTTTCATTTTTTCTTGAGTATACACCTGCAAGTGGAATTCTGAATCTTATTGTAAGTGTTGATCTAATTGTAATGAATAGTCAAGTTACTTTCCAAGTACTCATGTATTCCACCAACAGCATGTGAGAGTTCTACTTCATCCATGTCCTTGTCTACACTTGGTATTGTCAATACTTTAATTTTAGCTGTCCTAGTGATTATACTGAATATATGAAAATGTTTGTTAAGTTTTGCTTTTTCCATGTGCAGAAATTTTGAGGGCCTTTAAAATATTTCTTAATTTAGCTTAAACATAAATCTTACTATCTCAACCATTTTCAAGTGGATAGTTCAATAGTGTTAAGTACCTTCGTGCTGCTGTGTTAACAGCTCTTCAGAACATTTTCATCTTGCAAAGTGGAAACTGTGTCTGTTGAGAACCACATTCCACAGGCCCCTCCAAAATTACATTTTTAAATTTTGAGATAATATTGTGGATTCACATGCAGTTGTAAGGAACAATATAGGAATCCTCTATATTCTTCGCCCCACCACCACAGTGACATCCTGTGAATCTATAGTACAGTATCAAACCTACTAGAGACTTCTGAAAATAAACACCTTTTGAAATTCAATAAGAAATAAACAGAGACCAGGTGCCATCTGATTGTGTTCTAAGCTGAATTACTAAGTGTCAGAAGCTGTCACAACTGCAATGCTGTTGGATCCTACTAGAAGCCCGTTCTGGGGCCTGGAAGAACCAATGATCCATTCACACTGCAGGAATAATTTTCATGCTTCTAATCTGAAAATAATGCATCTGGAATTTCAAATCAGACAGCCCTGAGGAGAAGGAATGAGACTCAGCATGAAGCACAGCATGCAGGGAGTCTGGAGTCAGGAAGAAAAAGACCTCGCTAACCGTCAGACTGGATTCTGGAGCTGATGGTAGTAAGAGGGAACTAGGCCTTGAGGCAAGGGGTTATAAGATACTTTTGAGGAGATGTGAAGACATTTAAGGGTGAGTTCTACATTTGTTATAATTCTTTATTATAAGAATTGTTATGGAACATCCAGAAGGAACAAAATGAAAATTGGCGAGGTAAGAAACAAATATTGTGTATCTCTCTTCATTTCTTCTTGCTCCTCTTCCTGAAGATGATCATTTTAAGGGTAGTTCCATAGTATTTTGAGGGGAAGTCAATCCATTGGAGAGCATTTGTGAGGGGATGGCTAGCACTGAGTTCCTCCATGTCTGTTTCTCCATCTCAGAGTGACTGCAGTGGCTCCTCCTGTTCCCCTTGACCATGTCTCTGAAGGACCTCTTCACCTACTTCCCACTGTCACTGTGAATGTGTCCTCTGTGTCCTTGATACTCCTGATGTGCCAGACGCTCACTCCCAGGAACACACACTGCGGTTGCACTTTATGGATCTCATCCCTAAGATTTGAAGGCACACGGGACTCTTTTCCAGCTTGTGTCCCCTTGCCTCCTGACCTTGACCTGCGCTTCATTTAATTCTGATACAGTTCCAAAGAATAGTCTTCACACTATACTAACTTTCCTCACCCCCCCCCCCTTCTTCTGAACCCTGAATAAGCTGTGAATCGGCCATTCCTGACGCTTTTCTAAGGATTCTACAACCCTCCCATCAATGGACCCTTTGGAGTTTTTACCTACATTATCAACTCGGGCTCACTAGACACTAGAGACATGGCCCTTTCCCTGTTACCCTGGGCTTCCTGGGCTTAGGCTGTTATTCTTCCCCTTTCTCCAATTCTAGGGCATCGTTACCATTTTCTTGAGAACTTGTTTGAAGACTCTAACAGGGGAACACAACTGTGTGCATACCTTTGCCCAAAGAATGGAGGTCCTTTTTTTTAGGGTTGGAGAAGGTCATCCTCTCTGTGCATGTGGCTTCAGGAGGGACACATGTGAAGTGACTGATCATCCACTCAGCAGAGGTGGGTGACAAGGAAAGTCACTAAAGTGTGAAGACTACTCTTCGGAACTGTATCAGAATGAAATGAAGGGCAGAAGGAAGGGGACAGCTGCCTAACCAACCAGATTGTCTGAATCAATGCTGGGTGACCAATAGGGTAACAGATGTTACAGCCAGGGCACCCTCATGTTCCCTCTTTGTCACTTCCTCTGCCTCACCAATTTAGGCCTCTGCAGAAGTTTCCTTCTGTGCTATTTTCTGTAGTCTCTCTCTCCTAGTCATCTTACCTACTTCCCATGTTTCCAATGGGGCCTTTGAGCAAATGTTCGTAGTCTTATTGTGTGTTCCTTTCTACATGCACCTTATCTTACTCCATTTGGTCTCAGTGATGGGTCCAGAGGGCTCGTCTGCCTTATCTTTGTAAGGCTTCACATTGGAAAGCTCATGTGACAATGTTCAATAGCTGTCTCACCTATTGGCTGTAGGGATCTCATTTTGGAGGTGCTGTTGACATTGCTGTGTGGGGAGGTCAATGAAATGCATAATCCCTACCTTCCAAGATGCTAAAGTAACACTCCTGGTCTAGGACCTATGGTCGGCTAAGCAATGGTGCTCCTGAATACAGGGATGCCTCCAGGAGACAAGTCCTGGAATAATTGAGCCATGACTGGTCCTCCCTGTGGCCCCAACTTCTAACTGACAAGCAGGCATGGCAGCTTGCGCCTTTTCCAAGTGGCATCTAATTTCCCGGAGGTGACTTTGTATTGCTTCAGAGGCTGGCGCATGGATTCTGGGAGCCTTCTGGGAGCCGCACCTGAGCCTGGCCCCTGACTGCAGCAGACAGCTGCCTAGTTAAGGCAAATTTTACAGTTAAATTGTGCTTTCCTTGGGAATTGTAGACTACTGCAGAAGGACAAATGCAAATGAGATTTGAGTTCAAGGCTGGTGAGACAGCCCAGCCACAAAACCTGAAATCTCCTGGGTTCATCTTCAACTATTGTTTTAGGGAAACTTATGGGCCATTTTCCAAAGGGCTTTAGAAAAGGACAAAAGCTGCCTTGGTATAATATGATGAACACAGATTTTTGGGATATGATTATTGTTACAAGCACAAGGATCAGACTGCTTGTTTTCAAATGCTGGCTCTGTCACTAATCACCAGGATAAACTTAGACAAGTTGCTTTACATCTCTGAGCCTCAGTTTCCTTGCCTGCAAGCTATAAATGATATTTAAGTGAATAAAGTATAGATACAGGTAGGGAGAAGAAAAGGGAAAGTAGGATAATTAAGATGGAGTATATGTATATACCGGTTCCCCAAGATGCATATAATTATTAGGTGTTTCAAATGTCTAATAATAAATCATAGAGGTACAAAAATGTTAGCCCAGTGCTTGATAGATAATAAGCCTTTAATCTGTGTGAGCATTTTCACCATTACTGCTACTCAGTAATTGTGAGAACATGGGCGAGTCACATAAACTCATGGGCTCTTTCCAACATCTCAGTTTTGTGAGGATTAAGCAACAAAAAAATAAAAATTAAATGTATAAGAAAGAAATAAGAGAAAGAAAAGAAGCAAATTTGGTTCAGGATGGGTGTTTTGTAGGTGGTAGGTGGTATTATTGTTCCTCTAGTAAACTGGGTAGCACAAGGCATGTTTTGTGTGTCCTAGGATGTTGGACACCATCTGGGTGGGATGCTCTGGGAGGCCAGATGCCCTAGTGAAAGTGAGGAGACAAGTAAGTGGAAGTGAGAAAGGGGTTTCATGTTAGATGGTCCTGGCTCCACGGCGAATGGCTTGAGCTCCTTTACCTGGGGCTCCCTCTGTATGGACAGGCAGTGACCATGATAACACCATTCCCAGTGGGCTGTGTACAGAGAGGGAGCTCTGAGGGTCTCTGTAGATGTGTCTGCTGCTACT
>PVKA01005690.1:0-88728 GCA_004027165.1 Ctenomys sociabilis
TTGATATAATTCAGCTACATAAATACCTGTAAATATAATATCATGTATGCACCTTGTACAATACCAAAACGTTATGAAAACAGTTTGCAGTGTATTATTTCATTGACTCTGTATGGTTATGGTGTTTTGAAACTGTCTGATTGACATTTGTATTTCAATAAAATAAAACTAAATAAATAAATAAATAAAAAATAAAAAAATAAATGGATTACTAAAAAAAAAATAAAGAGTTAACTTCTTGAAAAAAAAAATAAATTGTATGTATTTTCAATATAAAAAAAAAAAAAGAAAAATGGTATTTATACATAATGAAGTACTACTCTGCCATACAGAAAGATAAATGCTAGTCATTGGCGGGACAATGGATGAAACTTGAGACCATAATGTTAAATTATGTAATAAATCAGACACACAAGCTTAAATGTTGCATAGTAACAACATTCTTCTTCTGTGAGAAACTCAAATTAGAAATAAAGAATAAAATAAAGATAATAGGAAGTAAGGAGATACATTTTACTCAAATGGGAAGAGGATTAAGAGATGAAAAGGGTGGGGAGGGAAACAAAGTGAAAAAAGAAGTTAGATGTGTTATATACATTACTAACTTCAATAAGGAATGTACACATTACATACTACTACAATGACTAATAAAATTCAATATTAATGTCTTCCAAAAGCTAAGCTCTATGTGTTCTTTTATTTAATCCTCCTACCAACCCAATCTAGGTAGGTTCTCTTATAACTTGCAATTTACAAAAGAGGAAACTAAGGTTTAGAGACGTTATACAATTTGTCTTAGTATCCCAATTATTAAAGGAAATCTGGTACTATAAGATTCTAAAGTCCATAGCAAATTATTATGCTTTAATCTCTTATTTATCATAGATGCAGAATGAGAGGTTAAAAAGATAATACGAATCTTATTTCAATTATGCATATGTGTGTGAGTCATTCAATACCCGTATTATCCATCTTGACAGCCAAATCCCAGGCTAGTCCCATATGCTATTGGATCAATTCTTTGTACAATGACAGCATTGATTAGTTATATCCTCTTAAAAGAAATATACTGACCTTTGCAAAAACGCTTAAAGGTACCAAAAATATATCTTCTGTTTCAAGATGGTTACAGACTCCTATGAAAGATATGTATATGTACTGGAGTGTAATTTAGTGGTGAATTGAGACCTTTGTTTTGCCCACTAACTAATTCCAGTAACCTACAATAGTACCTGGTATATAGCTGTGTGGTCAGTAAATATTTAATGAATGCATAAAGAAATGGATAACTGTTAAGAAATACTAAATTTTCCCACAGGTATAAGTATCTTTCTGTCTCCTGACTAGGGGAAGAGAAAGTGATGAGGAAAATCCCTCTTCTGGCCAATAATTTATTTTAGACTTATTATTATTGGCAGTCACAATAAAACAAAAACAATCATAGCATTAGTAGACAGCACCATGCCTCCCATGTTTGAGAGGAACCAAAATCCTGAGCTTGTTTGCTGCCAACAGGGACTCTGTTCTCATACGTGCACAAATGCGGAACCCTGGGAAGGAGCAAACAGCAAACAGAAACTACAGAGAAGTCAGTTCTAGAATCCCAAGTGTGCAAAATACTTAATGGCATCATTCATATTTTCTAGAATAAACTGTTTTTACTTTCTTCACTCCAAAGTATGTCAGAATTTTAGGTACAGTGCTGAAATATGAGTTACCAGATCACAACATGAGTCACATCTAGGGAAAAGAAGCAGGAACCAAAAGGTCAACGTCTTTCAAAGGAAGACACATAAAGGAAAGGGAATATTTAACAAAAGCATCCCTAAAAATTTTCCCTCTTAAAATGTTCTCATGATATCTCCACAATAATTTGAAATTTACCTTCCAGGAAAATGTTAGTTTGCTTGACGAGATAATCCCTGCTTCATTACATCACTCGGGTCCCCTTTACTTGCAACGTTTTCTTTCTTTCTTTTTGTTTGAAGTGCTACAAAAGAAACTCAGGGCCACATACAGGCTAGACAAGCACATTACACTGAGCTACACTCCTAGGCTTTGGTTAACACAAACCACAAACTCTTACCATCCCTCATCCTTGCATAGCTATGCTTTCTGTTTTACAAGGTGCATTCAAAAGCACTGACCTCTCTTTTCTTAACAATTCTGGGAGGCAGGAAGAAAGAGAAGATAGCCAGTTTGACAGAGAAAGCATCTCTAGCTCAGGGAATAAAGAGATGTGCTTAACGCCACATAGCTAGAACATAGTGGGGCTGGAATTAGAACCTGCCATCTCACTCCAAGTCCAAGGTTCTTGCATTCCACAGCATTGCCTCCCAAGGGGATTGTTGAACCCAACAGTATAACACTTATCATTTCAACAAATACTTAACAGATACTTAAGCAACCACTCTGTGCCAACCATGACAGTGTAGGGATGTATACTCCCAAAGGGTTTATGGCCTAAAACACAATAAACAAGTTTTTTTTTTGTTGTTGTTGTTGTTTTAAAGGTATTTATGAGAATATGGTAACTGTCAAAATAAATTCCTGTTATCCTACGAGTGGATAGGACAGGAATAAGGACTACTAGGGCTGTGAGTGGGTGTTCAGGAGGCTTAAAATGTGGGTAGTAATGTGCCACCCCAAAAATGAGAACAGAATTGTGACAAGTGAAGTGGATAGCATGTGCAAAGACCCTGGGAGGAGAGAAAACAGGTGCTGTGGGAACAGAGCAGCCCTCTGGCACGCCTGGAAGCTGGAGTGTGTATGTTGTGGGGTAGCAGTGAGCAGTTGGTGGAGGGGAGATTATTGAAGAGAGATGAGGCTGGAGATGGAGGCAGGAGCCAGAACTTGAAGCTATTTTTAAGGCCCTCATCCTCAGGGAAATAGGGAGC
The DNA here is from genome assembly GCA_004027165.1 of Ctenomys sociabilis. Classification (NCBI taxonomy): domain Eukaryota; kingdom Metazoa; phylum Chordata; class Mammalia; order Rodentia; family Ctenomyidae; genus Ctenomys; species Ctenomys sociabilis. The sequence goes on from PVKA01005690.1 coordinate 2,898, forward strand.
CAATGTAGGGTTTTAAGCAGGGGAGTGTTGTGATCACACTCACGCTTGAGAAAGATCACTGTGGCGGCAGTGTGGGGAACAGATGGGGAAGGGACAACATTAGAAGCAGGGAAAGCACTTATTACTATAGCAATAGTAAGAGCAATTTCTGTAACGGTTTCTTCAGATATGGTAGATACCATAGGTAAATGCTAAGAGTAAACAGCCTTTATTTAGTCTCGCATATTTTCAATAGCTCAGGGGTGCCTATGCATTAAGTGATGTCAGGGACAAAGTTCCTGAGAGCTGGTAGAACACTCTATAGCCTATCTTGCAGTATCATGTGCCAAATTCTCTAGGTCAAAGAATAAAGACAAACATCCTATTCCATAAAATAAATTAGACCACAACTGCGCCACCGCATCTTTATATTGTCATAAAGTCATATTTTCCATCTCCAGTCTGTCTGCATAAATGAAGTTTAGTCCATTCTTGTGTTTCTTCTCTGAAAACTACAGGTTTATTTACATATTCCTTGTCATCATTCTCTCTGACAAGTAACTTCAAATCAGATGCCAGTAGGATCAATATGTATCATAATGACATTTCTAACATCTATCAAAGGAAATAGATCATCAACTGTGCAGCTAATTATTTATTTTTTTAGAAATTAATGTATACAATCTATTACTCAGTGGGAAATATTTCAGTACTTTGGTGGCTATCAAATTTATTGAGAGATGTACTAGAACAGAAAGAACTGCAATTACTGTATTTTGATATCTTACTTCTTGAGTATGATAGAGGGGTGCTTAATTTACATTAAGGGTTCAAACTTAGGTGTTTCACAAGAGAAAATTTTCTAGGTATTAGATCTGTTGAATTCTTACCTTTTTTAGTAGAAATACATCTAAAATATATTAACTATGTCTTTGCTTTGTTAAGCAAACTACACCAAAGGCAACAAAGTCTCATTGATAATTAAAGTCCATAAGACAAGGGCCAGCAGGACAACTCAGCAGACTAAAGTGCATGCTCAGGCAGGCACAGCAACCAGGGTTTGATTCCTGGTGTGCCTTGCCAGCTCAGCCCCTAGGGCGCACTGAGATGGCGGTGCCACAGGCCTGTAAACCCACCCTGTACTATAAAATACATAAAAAAATAAAAATAAAAAAAATAAAGTTCATAAGGCAGGTTCTCTTCCTTTTGTAGTGTTCTCTGTTAGTGGAGTTCCTTAGGATCAATGCCCATCATTCTACCTTTAAGTGCCTAACACAATCACTGGAAACAGAAAGCACCCAATATTTACTGCCAAGAAAATTCCCAGAAACTTCTCTAAAGAACTTTCCTGCCCAATACCAAATACGTATCTGCCATTATTATTATTATTTTTTTTTGTACTTTTTTAAAGGGAAGGGTCTACAGGGTGTTCAGGGTCTCAATACTACATAGGACTCGTAGTCACCTGCCTGTTTACAGTCTCCCAAGGGTTAGGATTACAGGTGCATGCCACCTCGCCCAGTTTCAATTGCCCTCTCATTGTACCCTGAGGGTAGGCCCAGGGATTGAACCCCTGACCCCTGCGCCTGTTTGCAGGTACTTTAATCTGCTGAGCTATTTGGCCAGCCCTTCTGTCATTCATTTTCTACTGGTTATTTTGCTATGCTTTGGTGTTGTGCTTTTGTTTTGCTTCGTTGCTTAAGTGATGCCTTAAGATAATTTTACTGACCCAGCGCAGAAAGTGCAAGAGTTTTTTTTTGATAGTTATTTGCTTCTGTAAAGGTTTTTCAAGTTTCTATCCCAGTCTACTGACAAATGATTCCCAGTGGAAGGTGGTACTTCACGGTGGATATGAGCTTGGGCCTCAGGCACATGCATGCCCAGGCTTGACCCCAGACATCATTGTGCAGCAGCTGTGCACACTATCAAGGTGACTGCATGTTGATCTGAGTCTCAGTATTTCCATTTATAAAATGATATGCTCTGGATTATGTGTGAGGTGCCACACAAAGCAATCAACAGCGCCCAGGCCAGCTCACCATTTGTGAAGTGTCTAAACTCAATGCTTGGACAGACATCTGGTTACTTATTCATCAAAGTGATTTTCAACAATTCTTAACAAGTCAAACATGGGCCAGCAAAACATAGATTTTCTTAAAATATGATGCCAGTATAGTTAATTGTTCATCTGCTTTTCAAATAATGGCCAGAGATGGCAGCTTCCTCTATCCTTCTCCTCAAAGTGTGGTTCATCAGAAAAAGACTAATCAAAGTTGGTCCTGATTATGACTATCAAAATAAAGAAAATATTGACACAATTTTCTTGTTTTGCTAAATTACTCCCATGGTTGAAGAAACAGAATTCGGGCTTTTAGCTCCAGCTGCACTGATCTTGGGCACTGTGGGAAAGTGGAGTAACAACACTAGATGGTGGGTATAGTAGCCACTGGCCACGCTGGCAACCGAGCACTTAAAATGTGGTTAGGCTGAATCAAGATGTGCAGTAAGTATCAAGCATTATGTCACCTCCAGAAAGTGAGGACTTAGAAGGGGCTGGGGAGATGGCTCAGTAAAATAAGTGCTTGCCTGGCAAGTGTAAGCGCTGGAGTTCAATCCCTGGTCCACAAAAAAAAAAAAAAAAGGGAAGGACTTAGAAAAAAAAATTTGGCATATTGATCACATATTGAAATAGTACCGTAATCTATATATTGGATTAAATCTTGTTATTAAAATAAATTTTACCTGTTTCCTTTTAATTTAAAAATATAGCTATTGGAAAATTTTAAATTATATATATATATATGTTCTACGTTTTGTGCTTTTATTATATTTCTATTAAACAGCACTGTTCTGAGCATAATTCTTTTGTCCACTTCTTTAGAGCAAAGCATCATTTAGAAACCTGATGGTTCACAAATAAAAATAATACACTGCCAAAGCTACATTTAAAAGCCTTGTGAAGATGGCCAACCTTATAATTTTTATAAAAAACAAAAGGTATATTAAATGAAACTTTAACTTTGACAAGTTTCTCATTTGAGTAATCCAGTTATTATTTGAAAGAAACAAAATAATTCTGATAGAACGCTGAGAACAGCTACGGATGAAGTCAGTGCTGCATTATACAAATGCGAGTGACAAGGCTGAGGTGCAGAGATGCACAAGGGTTCAGTTCTTAGCACTGCAAACAATCAATAATACATTTTAGTTTTCTCTCTCTGGCACATCATATCTGATTTAAAGTACCTCTCAAAATACATTCATATTTAAAATTAAATTGTAAAATATACATCCAAGCTGGAAAATTATAGAAAAATTTCCAGCTATGTACACAGATCACAGACTCGCAATAAGTAAACGTATGTCCAGTCGGAAACTCTCTGTTATTTGATAGTCTTACTAGAATTTTTAAATGGTAAATAATAGATCCTCTGAGAGATTTACCCCCAATGGATTTCTTTCTTTGGAGAACTGGATAATTCTTTCCCACAATTATCTTATTACTTGTTTGTAACAAGAAACTTAGCACTTTCAGAGTTCATCAGGAGATGTTCACCATGTAGTTATATTAGTTAATCAATCTTTCAGCCTGTTTATCAAACTACTCCACTTCTTAGCAAGTTAATTTGTTGCCTTTCTAGTTCTTGCAAAGCATTATCTGAATCTTGAGGAACACAAATAAGGTAGTGATGGTTTCAAACTTCTACAAAAATTGCTGGAGTTAATTTGTTGAAAGTAAAATTTGAGAGTTCAGAAAGAGGGGTGGTAGTAAAACTTGAGAGCTGAGAAAGAAGCTAGGTGCATACATAGTCAATCTTCTTGGGAACCCCAATTGCAGTCATTATCATTACAATGTGACTTGTAGAAAGCCACACTAGCTGAAGCTGCTTGAAATAAGTATAGGTGTCTCCAAGTGTATTTAAAGAAAAATATGCATATCATGTGAGTGCTGAACTTCTGGACCTCTGGAGTTTACTGCCCAAGAGCTGATCCATTTCTTCAAAGAACAGGAAAGGATCATCACACAGTAGGGAGGAAAACTGACCTGCTGAGGATTGAAGGGAAATAAAATCTATTGCAGAGTCTGATTTGGGGCTCCATACCCTAAATCTGTGCTAATGATTCCTGGTGGAGATTGTCTCAAAAGGTTTGTATACACAAGTATCCATGTAAACATCTTTTCCATGAGAGTTTATTCAAGAGCCATACTTTGGAAGGTATCTAAATTCAATTAAAGCACTGGCATTTAATTATTTAAATGTTAAATTTATCTTCAAGAACTGTTAACATACAAAAGCAACAAAGGGAAAAGAAGCTATACAGAGCTTATTGATAGGTGAAGTATATCTGGCACAGGGAACTGTTAGCTACTCTTCAAAGATACTTCCCTATCCTATAGCCCCATTTTAGGTGACTGTCTAAATATATGTTGAAAGATACCTACCTATCTGCACTATCTCTTTTTTATCTCCACTACTGGGGGATTGAACCTGCAGCTTTGCACATTCCAAGCAAGTGCTCTAGCATTGAGCTGTATCCTAGCTTTTAGATATTATTGGGAAACAAGTTTTCACTGAGTTTCCAAGGCAGGCCTTGAAGTAGCAATCCTTCTGCTTCAGTCTCCCATGTAGCTAGGATTATAGGTACACATTGTAATACCTGGCTTTCTGGGCTCTTTCTCTTTTTTATAATGAAAGTAAAGTGGGTGAGGGAAGCAGGTGTAATGCCCTGATGAGATATGAAAATAACTCCTACCACGAATTAATTTATATCACTTGTTCCTAGAGTTTACTCCTAAAAACCTGATTCCTGGAAGATGTATGGAGAGTTAATGAAAAAGTCTCCATCAGTAATACACATTTGGAGAACACTGAACACTGTGAACTAAATTCTTTCCTGAGACTCACAATGTGTTAAAGGCTCTGAGAAGCCCTCTTGTGAAGAACCTATGTAATGCAACTTTCCAAGAGGAATTGGCTGCAGAACCTATTTTCTGCAACACCTACCATCAGAGGCATTAGAGTATAGTGAATAAAACTGGAGCCTGCACCCTGACAACCCAGGCTTGAATCTCAACTCTATCATTCCACAATAGTGTGAGAGTGGTCAAGGTTTTAAGCTCTGTATACCTTAATTTCTTTATCTGTAAAATGGGGCTATAGAAGAATCTACCTAGTAGGGGTGTTTAGAGTTAAGTGAGTTCATGTAAGGTTTCTGTAACCAAGTAAACAGTGAGTACGGGGGAGCTGTCTTAACAACCACTTCCAGAAGGAGTGTTCCAAGGAGTACATTTGGTAATTGCTTTTTGTAAGCTAAAGCGCCTCTGTTTCTTTCTTTCTTTCTTTTTTTTTTTTTTGTCTCAAGGAGTAGTAACCATGTGCCAAAATCCAAACAGAAAATATTTTCCTTTGCTGCAATGGGTTGTAAAAGACTTGAACAGAAGATTTCAATGGGTTTATTTGGATAAGTTCTATTATCAATGAGTCCAGTGAAGTATGATGTAGAAAACAGAAAAAGCACTGGACACAGAGCAAGAGGAAGGAAATTTTGCTTCTCGTTGTGACTAAGTAACCATTGGACTTGGGCAAGTCATTTACTTTCTCTCCACCTCAGTTCTCACATATTACAAAGGAAGTTGGATTAGATGAATAGTTTCATCAGTTCATTTATTTAATTGAGTTAGGTTAAGCTTATTATTATTATTATTATTATATTTTTTGGGAGCAGAATCGGGGATTGAACTCAGGCCCTTGCGCTTGCCAGTGAAGCGCTTATTCCACTGAGCCATCTCACTGGCCCCGAGTAAGGGTAAGTTTAAAACTCTAGTCACTGATTTCTAGATTTTACACACACACACACACACACACACACACACACACACACACACACACACACACACACCTTATTTACTGGGCTGAAAAGTACTGATATAGAAGGATCATGGCCTCTATTTTAAAAATTTAAAGTGGGAGATTATGGGTTAGCTTAGTTGTTTAAGGGCCTGCTAGGGCAAACCCAGTCAGGTGCAGGGGATCACGGTTCAATCCCCAGCTCCCCATGCCTTATCAAACCCATCCTTAAGGCAGCTTGAGCTAGCAAAAAAAAACAAAACAAAACAAAACAAAAAAAAAACAGTGAGTGCCTAATGTAGCTGGAAGAGAACATGTGCTCAAAAAAATATTGAATGCATACTTGTTTAAGAGCAACCAATGTGTTATTCTTTTATGCAAAAACCCGTAAGACTATCTCCTTTGTAAGCCACTATTACTCCCGCTCCCCCCATAAGCCACTATGCTGGGTTCAAATAAGTTTATTTCTGAGAAGATATTAGTACAATAAGTTTATAATTTAGTTTGTGGTGTGAATGTTAAATGATAATAAAATTGTTGCAAGGGATTGTGGCTTGCTCATTGTTAGAGTTTTTTTTTTCTTATGATCTTTCCATTTCCATAGTTCAGGTTAGTTCTGTTATTATCATATATACATCATACTACTGCAGTACTGTATTATATAAAAGTATTCAATAACTATCTTAGAAGAGATGGTAAAATCATCTCACTGCAATTAAAACAAGTATGTTCCAATCAATTTTAAGTAAGACTTTAGATTAGTAAGAATAACTACTAGAAGGAAACAAGTGTGACATTTAAGAGAAATTTTAAAATACAAGTTATTAATATATTTTTACTAGAAAAAATCATTTTTCCTGCAATATATTGTTATATATAACCTTGCCCAAACTTAAAACTAAAAGTGCTGATTTCCATACATAAGTGAACAACAGTAAATACATGCACTGAGTAACTGCTATCAAATTTCAATTCATACTATTTACTGATAAAAGCACGCTAAAGGTATTGGCCACTTTCTCTAAATTCAAAATGGCCCAAATCTTACAGCCTAATCACAAGCAATCTACTCAAGCTAGGCTGCTCTGATGCAGGGATGTGAGCATAGCACTCCTTTAATTTACTGTTTATTTAACATTTATAAACTATGCAGAATATTCCATGGATAAATTCCTAGATTTCCAAAACTCAAAATAATTATGCATTTTCATAATTTTTCTTGGTGATTACCGTTTAATAGCTTTCCCTCCACTAGCGTCTTCTTGTTGACAGGAAACATCAAGGATAAAACGGATAGACGGGGCTCACAGAAGTAGCCTATATGATGTGATCAGATTAAATATTAGTAAGGGTGCCTGGTTTTCAGAGGAAAAAAATTCTAATTTTAATAGGTATGATGGAAAAAGAAAGTCTTATCTTCTTGCCCCACTATATTATGTTTCTATTGCAAACTATAGTTGAGCTTGCAGGTGTCTCCCTAGAGGCAGGTCACTAAAAGTCAGTAAAAATCAGGGCAACCTCCGCGGCAAAAATAATCCTGCAGATCAAACAAGCAAGTGTACATTTTCAAGAACATTCTTCTTACTGAAACTGTCACACTGGACTTTACCAAATGAACAGAGACTCAAAAAACAAAAGCAACCAACAGCATTTATTCTAACATTGCAAATGTCTTAGATATTACAGATGTCACCCAACAGTGCATGTATTTGCTTCCCATATGTGAACAAAACTGAGGCATCACAAGATAAATTTGAATGGAATGTTAACCTTCACATTAATTTTTTTTTTTCTTTTCTTAGCTGACGACACAATTTTAGTATTATCACAGCAGAATTTTTGGCTGGAAAAAATTAAATTAATGGATGGATAAAACAAGCTTAGAAATTTAAAAAAAAACAACTTTCAAATATCTATACTTGATGGTGTCAAGTGCCAAGATGAATGTATTTCAATTGCAACTTCCAAACTAAACTCACAAATTACTACCATTATGCTAAGTGTTAGCTACCCCACTGTGCAGTTTTGCTTTGTGAATTTTTACCTTCCTCTATGAACACTTTTAGCCACTGATCGCACAGCCTTTCAATGTTTTCTGTCTTTTCCTTTAAATAAACTGGCTCTGGCTCCTTCCATCTGGTTCCCCTTCCGTCAGCAACCCTGCACCTGTTCACACCTCCTCTCCTGTTGGATTCCACTGAACATTTCCTCCTCTGCCAGGGCTATTCTGGCACTCGCAACCTTTCTGTCATTCAATCCATCTGTCAGAAGTGAACTTTGTTTACCGCAAGCTTCTGCTTTCTTCTTCAAGAAGCAAAGCCCCTCAAGGTCATTGTCAAATGAACTGTCGGCATGGATTTAAATCCTCTACTGCTAACCAGCAGAAGATGAAGTTCTGTTGTGTAATGTACTTGTGAAAATTACTTTTGGGTTTGGGAAGACAATAATTTGGAGTCAAAGTAGTAAGACATGGTGTTTTAATGATCATTTGTAAAGCCAGACAGCTGATATGTATTTTCTTCATGTGTGTCTGCACTTCTCATTATACTGAGTATGAACTATATGTATAGGAAGCAAAATAAAAGTTTTAAAGTGAAACCAAAATATCACAAATAAGTTTACACTATGCAAAAATCGCTTCATAGTATACAGCATTAACTTGAGGAATAAATATTTTCACTAATGAATTAGCCAAGGGAGAGAGTATTCCAATTAAAGAGATTTTACACTGAAAGGCTTAAAATGTACAAATATGTACCATTTCAATTAGAAGTATAGATTAACACACAGCTTCATTACTGCTTTGAAAAATTTAACCCATAACGTACAAACCAGTTCATGTATACTTTAAATACCAGCATTTAAAAAATATAGTTCTGTTGAAATAATATATGCTGCCAAACAAACTCATAATCTCTCTAAGGAATACAAATTGTATCAACAGACCATTTCTCTGAAAAAAAAAAAACTCACAGAAATTGGGTAAAAATGATACTCTGAATTGAAACAACTCTGTTATACACAGCTATGGAGTACTCACTCTCCTAAGTCAGAATGCAACCACTGTCTTGAATTATTTGCCAATGTTAGATAAATCATATTCTTTAGGAAAAGGGAAAATCAATACCTCAATTTAAATTTCTTATGAGATAAGGGAAGTTTTTTTTTTTTCTTTTTAGGAGAAAATTATAGAAAATAATTTAACCATAGCACTGTTAGAAACGTGAACACTTCACTCATAAGGCTGCTTTTATGTTTTATTGGTATATCTTAAGATTTAATCTTACTGTAAATACTTATAAATAAAACCCATAAAATCTGTAAAATTTTCTAGCTATTTTAAGAAAAAAAAATTAAAGCACTTTTGTTTGGCACAGAATTGAAAGTAGGTTTATTAATAAATAAAATTTAAAATTTGACTTTTAAAATCCTGATTTATTAAATATTATAATTTATTAAAAGTATTTTATTAGGATAGGCTTTTTACATATAAAAAGAAATCACTATGATGCTAAACACAGAAACAAAAATAACAGTTTAAAATTCAAGTAGAAATACTCCTTTTAGCTGTAATTTCATCTTATTACTAATTTTCAAAATTTCTTGTGTCATACAAATCCTTCTTGTGTAATATATAACGTAACTTAATATGTGGATCTTGAATTCACTAGATAGGTCCATCTTCCTAAAACATAATTTCCCTCCATATGGAGAAAATTCCAAAAATGTCTTCTTATTTACCCAGCAAGTTTGTTAATACTTTCCTTTCCTTTAGTATAATCAGTGTATGACAGCAGTTGGTCACCTGGATCCCTGCTTCTGAATGGCATTGAAAGAGTGCCGGTAATTTGATCATTTCTGTGGTCTGATTTGCTATGTGAAAGAAAGGAGCATTAGCAAATTGCTAGTATAATAGAAGCTGCTTAAATGACCACAAAGGAATTTTTCATTCTTAGTAAACTGCACTTCAAAAATACACTGGTTGCCTTGTTTTGGGAAATTGGTAATGATAAGAACACAAACAAAAAAACCACTGAGTTTTAACATCATTTACAGTCTTACATGGATGCATGAATGCGCTCTCTCACACACACTTTTCCCTTCCATAAATACGTAAGAAAAAGAAAAGGGAAATGATATGAGAATTATTTTTTAAATGGAGTAATGTAGGAATTCAGAGATAGTAATATTTATCTGCCCAATACATAATATACTTATTTTATCTTTTAAACAGGAAATCTAGAAAAAAGTTTGGACAGTATGATACAAACACCTGAAACAAATTTGATGGGGGAAAAAGAAAAAGCATTAAAGTAACGTTGCCAAGTTACAGCACAGCAGAGGCAAGCCGTTTCTAAGGGCATTGCTAGGTGAAGACAGAAGCTGATGTTGTTCACATTCTTTAACACAAGTTTTCCTAAAACAGCATATGGATGTAAGATGGAAGGTAAAACATTTAAACTCCTTAATAAAGAACTGACCTTAATTTATTTACGTTTTGAATTGAGACTAGCACTTCTGCTTTTCTAAGAACTACAAATGATGAAAACACTATTGTTTTGCTCTGGTTTATTGACTTCTGTCTGCCTGCACATTCACGATGTCTTTTAACAAGAGAGGATATTCATTTTTCCATCCCCATACTCAGTTACCTTAAAGTAAGAACTTCAGTCACATGTGGGAATATTTACAGGACTGCAGGACAAAGAACTGAGACATTTTCAGAGTGGATCAAGGGAGAGATGGATTTGTGAGATTCTGTTAGGAGTAAGAAGAGACTAAATGACAACTTTAAATCTGCCACAGTCATTTACTAATGTGCTGCTATATCAAATAAGTCTAATTTTTTGACAGCACCAAATTAGATTTATTGCAGAAACTGCTGCATAAATAGCATATGGCTATGTTATACCACCTATTTCAAATCCTGGTAATGTTTCCCCCTCCCCTCCAAAATGAATAAATTGAGCCAAGCTATAAACCTTCTGTAAAAAAAGGAGAAATACACAAGTTCAAAAACAGATGTAGGAGATCTGGATTTCTCTATTAAAGTCATAGTTTCAGCACGAATGTCCCAGCTCTCCATTTAAAGAACTAGGACTCCTTAATAAATAATTATAATTATCAGGTCAGTTTTTCATTTCTTGAAGAATGACTGTTTTAAGGTTTTGGGCTCAAAATTATGCTTCTATTTTGGTGTTCAGTCTATAGTTACATGAGGAAAAAAGAAGGGCAAGTGACTGAATCAAACATAGCCTAAATTAGGTTATGAAGAATTATTTAGTGGAAGTGCATGCATCATATGGTTGCTTTTTAGTTTTCACTTGTAAAAGACACATATAGGAGAAATCATATCAAAAAGTCGGGTCTAATTTTAATTATAGCCTTGATGCTGCAAACTCTTTGATGCATAAAATATATAAAGTGATCATTCCATGTGCGACACCATATACTAGAACAGCAGCGCCGTACAAACAGCCAAAAAAAAAAAAAAAAAAAATTCCTTGGAAGCTGGGCTTGAAAACTCAGGCAACAAACACAGAGATGGACAATTCTTCCTTTCCCCACTGCTCTGCTAACACCCATCCCCAGCCCCCAAGTTGGAAATAATGCAACTCAATTTTCCTTTTTGAAGAAAAGTTTCAGTTCTCCGGAAGACGGGAAAGACGTTGCAAGGTCTTATCTCAGACCAATGGGCACACCACTGCAAACATCATGGCACTCGGCTACCCCGCAGACTCCCTCTCTGTGGTCAGTCTTCCCAGCTGCCCTATCTGTTACTGTCTGATTAGTTCTGCTAAGGAGCCCCTCCCCTGCCAGCTTTCGGTGCCATCTGTTCTACACAAGATGGCTGCTGCCCAGCAACCTAACACTGCCCTCCTACCTGGCACCCGGCTACCATCCTTACCCCAAAGTGCTAACACAGGTTCTCACTGCTGGCAGAGTCAGGATTTCATTACTACTACTTTGACAAGTGCAGGGTTGTTTGTAATTTCTCTTTTATCCTGATTTTGATTGTACAACCACCTCCCACTGATTCAGTTTGCTTCAGTTTTGTTGCTCACAGATTTTACTCTCCACATTAATCTCCCTCTGGCATGTTACTGCATCTGTTCCCCTTTTTATTATTAATTTTCAAATTCCCACCATTTTTGACAAAAAGGAGGTAATCTACACTCTGTTTCTGCCCATTTCATTTTCTTTAATTTGGAAGATAAGTATGAAAGCATGCCAAAGAAGTTAATTCTGCATTAACAGTTTATTTTCTGGCATCCCTGGGCTTTTGTATACGAAAAGCAGATAGGAATAAATGTTGACTGAGTCGCAGCAACAGAGTTGCAACCATTCCTGGATTTAATGAAAAGCAAACATATGAAGCAGCAACTAAAAAGTTTATTAGTTACACAAGTTGTCTCCGGCTGTCGTTCTTCCTTCTACTTTCAACAGATAATTCTTTGTACAAACTGCGCTGGGCACAGGATCTGAATTTGGGTTTCTCTACAGTTCTGACATGGGCTCTCTTCACTGTAGATGAATTTCGTTGTTCCTTAATACAATTACCATCTTTCCTCGGACAAAACATTGTTGACTAATTCAGTAGTGAATGATTCTGACGAAATGCTTGGTTTCAGAAACAGGCTAAGAATAGAGAATTGCTATCAAAGCAACAAAGCAAAGCTTAAAGGGCCCCTGGGTTGCAGAACTGCTTCTAGGCCATGCTGTTCTGACGCAGAGTTAAATATCAACAATGACAAGTGGTTTCCCTTTGCAACACAAGGAAGACCATGTAGGGCTTCGAAAACAGCAAATAATATGACTAACAATATATGCTTTGTGCCCCTAATTTTCCAATACCACAAGCATCCCTAAAAGGCTCAGAGTAACTTGTTCTCCAGGCTGATCAATGCATTGTGACTGTCAATTAATTTATTTTATAAGAATTCATATTAAAAGCATTAGAGTCCCTGAATATATAACCAACAGTTCAGATTTATAGAACCCTGAATGTGTTAAAAATGATTTTGCATATTCATACATATAATCACAGTTAAGATGTATATGTAGGAAACAGAGTAGGATAGGATATTTCTCCCAAGGTGACAGAAGATAATCAGAAACAGAACTAGGACAAGTATCAAGCTCAATCAACCACATTTCAGATCAGCTACTGGAAAACAGGAGCTACTCATTCGCTTTCAATGCCTCATCTGAAGCACCCCCCATTGTGCCCCCCCATGAGTATATTCCCATAGTGACTGGGTATTCTGTACACTTGTTTGGTTGGTATAGTTATGCTTATAATAATTATTTCTCTAACTCTGGGTATAGTCTTTCAGTAAGTTTCTGGGTTACAAACAGGCTGCTTGAAGGTAGGCACAATGCAGGTGTTAGAGGCATGCACAGCTTACCAATACCCTCCCTGGGAAACGACTCCCTCTGAGGTGGAGGCCCACCAAGCTCTGTCTGGCCCTCTCCATTCTCAGGGCTTGGCCAAGGGAAGTGCTCAGCCCTCTCCCAGCTCTCCTGTGGCTACTGGGCCACATAGAGCCACATGGAACAGAGAGGTTTCTCCTGGCTAGATGTCTGCTTTCTAGGCTGGACCCAACCAAACCTATTTCCTAATCTATCTGGTACTCACTCTGAAGTCTGGAGGTTGTCCATATCCCTATTTACTTGTGCTGACAGAGCACTAAGGTGATAACGTGCTTATGTAAACTGGGCCCTGGTTGCTGTGGGCATAGCTCACTGGGGAGACTGAATATTCCCCAAATCTCTGACTTTCTTGGGATTCTTAATGACCTTTGATTCTAGGATTTATCAATGATTCATCATGTATATTAGGAAACATTAAATAACAAATGTATAATATGCCTAGTAACTGTCCCACTGGACACATCCACTTAGGAAGAGCTGGTTCAGAAAAAAATTAAACATTTTAGGGTAATGGGTTTCTTTTTTTTCATATTCCTTTCACCTTAAAATAATACTGGAGAGAAGAACTTTCTTACGGAAAAATATTCTGACTTAGGGCTAAGATAACGACTATGTTCTTGCCTTTTAAAAAACTTTCTTCTACTTTCATTGAACTTGATGCTCACTGTTGTTGTGTCAGGCAAGTGGTATGGGCAATACTTTCTTGGTTTCCTCTGGGCTTCTTCAGAAAATGAGTTGGCTGCTGCCACCACCACATTCCAAGCTGCAAGCCTGTTTGGTGAGGGAGAAGAATACATCCCCAGCATAGCTTTTCATTGCACACACATTTGGGCTTTGCAGAATTGAAAGGAGTGAGCCAGGGAGCATTAAGCAGAATCTGCAGATGTGCATGCATTTCCTGGCAGCCCCTGAATGAAGTCTCACCCACCCTGGGCCACATGGAGACCAAGGTGCCTCACCTGTCAGACAGGTGGAGCAGAGAGGATCAGGCAGCATGGGTCCACTGGAGCAAAGTGAAATGCCTTTTCTTTCCTGGCTCTCTGACAGCCTGTTTTCTCTGATACTGGGTGGGGGAAGGAAAGAAGGATGCAATTTATAACAGCACCAAGGCCATCTATTTCGAGCCTTGAAGATGTTGGTTGCACATATATCCATTTAAAATTATTTTTGACACATTCTCTGCTTAATTTATTCATGAAAGGAGTACAAGAAAAAAATGAGCTTAACTTTTAAATGGAAACTTTAGGCTAAAAATTCTTGAATAAAGCTCAGGAGGAAAAGATGATAAAGTTCACTCTAGAATAATAAGACACATGCCAATGTTGTATTATCCTCTTCATATGAACAAAGAGAGAAAATAGGGTTCACTGACCTAAGCCAACAGATGAGCCAAGTTCCTTCTTCATTCTCCCTAACAATGAAGAACAGAAGCAAATTTATCCAGCATTTGCAGAGAATCTGCTAGCTGATGCCAGCCTTGGTGCTGGGGACACAGACAGAAGAGGCCAGGTTCCTGGCCTATGAACTGAGATTTTACAGCCCCAAAGGACTCTATCTAGTTGTGAAATACGTGTTACACTTTGTGGCTGTGGCACCTGATGGATCCAGTGAGGGCTGACCTAGTCCCCTGTCCGGACTGTCTGGTGTCAAGCTCCTCCTTCTGAGACTCACCACCCTCACCTCTAAAGGACTGTTCTTCCATCAGCTGGTTAAGGACTATAGAAACAGTGGTAAAAGATCAGTTTGTTTTAATTTCTAGTTTTCTATAAAGCTTACTTTTATGAAAAAAAATATGCACTAATTTTTTTTTAAAAAGCTACCTCTCCTCCTCCTCAAAAGCTCACTGTTCACTCACTTGGAAATTGTAGCTGATTTGTTTTTTTGTTGTTGTTGTTGTTGTACTGGGGATTGAACTCAGGACCCTGCGCTTGCTAGGCAGGTGCTTATTCTACTGAGCTATCTCCCCGGCCCTGTTTATTTGTTTTGAGACAGGATAGTGCAGGCTGTCTCTGAACTCATTATATAGCTTAGGCTGGTCTTAAACTTGCAGTGATCCTCCTGCATCAGCCTCCCAAGTACTGTGATTATAGGCATGTGCTACCATGTTCTGCAGTAGTTTGAAATTGACATAGGATCTAGGGATATAGCTCAGTGGTAGAGCACATGCTTAATATGTGTGAGGCTCTGGGTTTGATCTCTACAATCAAAAAGAAAAACAAACTAAGAAATAAAAAATAAAATGAATATGTTTACAAATATTTAGTCACAATTTTTATATTTCTCTTGTCATAGGCCAGTAGCATCCAACCCACTAGGGGTCTCACTTCATACAGCACTGCAACACAGCTCCAGGCATGGCAAGGGGGCATCAGGAACAAAGACGTACTCTTCTTTCCTCCCACTTTAAGCCACTTCTTAGTTCAAGGAAAAAATCAGAGATTATGTGTTTTAAAACACGGAGGTAGCAGAATAGATACTGGTTTTTATTTGTCTGGGATCCTGACCGCTTTCTTTTTTTGACAAGACTTTTTTTTTTTTTTTTTTTTTTTTTTTGGTAGAACCAGGGATTGAACTCAGGCTCTTGCGATTGTTAGGCAAGTGCTTATTCTACTGAGCCATCCTCCTGGCCCCTGACAGCTTTCTTTAGTGGGGCAACCCCTGCTCGGTATGATGCTCAACCCTTGTTCCCACAGTCCTACAAAGGCTAAAAGCCACAGCACCCACAACAGCCTATGAGAATGTGACTCTATTGGCTTCCACAGGGTGACCTGGAACTGAAGGATTTGAACCTGGAAGTGCAGGAGCTAGGAAGCCATATTCTTACAAAGGTATCTCCTTTACCTTCAGTTTCAGCCTGAAGGAGGCTGTGAATCTATGGTGTGGAAAAATCTGAAAGAAGTCAACATTCTGAAGTGGAGCTGGACCCTGGGAAGTTAGAATTTGACAGCACAGTTTGTTGTCTTGCGTCTCTGATCCAAGAAGGCCCGACTAGCCACACTGGGAAGAAACATAGTCTTGTCCTAACAACCCATTACATGTTCCTGACACCAGGCCCAAAAAGTTCTGACCTTTACTGGTAGTTTGAGAGGTCAAACAGTTACACTCAGAGCAGTTACAAGAGTGACTGTGTGGAAGGAAAATGCTGGAATGCCCTGGGAAGGAAGGAAGCCTTTATCACCTACCCCCTAATTAATTGGCCCACCATGATAGGATAACCTTGTGACTCCTTTGCTGCACAACTTCCTTGCTTTCAAAAATCATATAAATACTGTAGCTCAAGTTGCTATAGATCGGAGGTGAGAGCTTCCCATTTGGATCACAAAAGTGAAGTCATGGCATAATACTCACTTTATGAGCTCTCAGATTCCTGCTCTGACAAATTCTTTGAATTATGATATCACTGAAATATTATTTAAAAGAAAAAATACAGGGGCTAGGGAGATAGCTCAGTGGCATAAGGGCTTGCCTGGCAAGCAAAGATCCTTAGTTTAATCCCCAGTAACTCAAAAACAAACAAAACAAACAAACAAAAAGAAAAACTATGGACCATAAAGGTATACATGCTGACAGCAGCAGGGCTGCTGCAGGTTTCATGGTAGGTCTGTCTCCATTTTCAATCATGGTAATTCAACTTCTAAATTTCTGATAATTAAACAAAAGAAAACTTCCTTATAGTAGTTTCCTCCTGATTTGATAAGAGAAAAGGATGCAGGATGTGAAAGAATTTGTTTCCATACAGGTACAACAAATATGTGGAAGACTGTCTGACTCTATATGTAGTTAATAACACTCATGTAAACATTCAGAAATAATTGTTTTAGCAAGCTGTATCATAACCTCCCATGTATGTGAAATTGAAGTCTTGTGAGACAGATTTAAATTATATAGCTTCAAAGATGCTCGAACATGTTAAAAACAAGTGTGAGGGAATTTCCACTTTCTTTTTTGTAAAAGCCTCTATTCTTTTGGTAGAAATGAAGTAAAAGTAGAGAAGAATGACAGTAGTATTATAATACATTATATGACTAAGGCAAATAACGGGCCAAAGGAAACTTTCTTAGAAAAAGCCCAAGCCAAGATAAAAATTCACTGATGTGTATTTATATCAATGCATAAAGAAAGAGCTCATACTTTTTTTTATTACAAATGTATGTTGCTGATTTTTCTCAGTTGTCATTTTGGGAACAATTGCATTAATCCATTTCCCTAGCAATTTACATAGAATTACAGCATAATGGCTAGGGGAAAGTGTGGCAGGCAAATTACTGGGTTCAAAACCTGCTTCTCTAATGTATCAGCTGTGTGACCTTAGATGACTCATTTTACTTCTCTGTTCTTTAGCGGCCTCTGCATTCAAGGGAATGCTGGAAGGACGAAGCAGAAGGCACTCAGGCTCCGGAACACAGCTCCAGTGCTCGGTATGTTAGTAGTCACTGTCCAACTTTTAAGCTTCTCTGTGCAGTGTAGCACCAGGCAGACACTAAGATGAACATATTCCTACCCTCTGGGACTTCCCTTGGCGTGTGATGAAGGACTTGCAGGGAGAGTCTTCCCTCTGGCACAGTTATCAGAGAAGGTTCTAGTAGAAAAATTCAGATTTCAGAGAGTCAATGAAAGGAACATAAAGTTTAGGAGGACCACAAGGAGCCAAAAGGGTAACCACAGGAAGAGCAGAAGGAAAGAAGTCCCAGACTACAAAGCAAACTACATATGGTTACATTTGGCTTGGCAGGGCTGAATAAGGCTCAAAGGTTGCAGTCCAGGCAATCAACTAAATGCCATGTTGAGTGAGCTGCAACCTCCAAGAGTGAGTATAGCATCAGAAAAGGTTTTGAAATATAGCAATAGAGTCAAGGCAGTGGCATATGAATGTTCAAGGGCATTGGTTAGAAAATGAGATTGGGAGAGTGCTCAGAGACTGTTTCCATAAACCTAGTGAGAGCTCAGCAGAGCCCAAGCTCTGGTGAATGTGGGCGGAAGGCAGGAGTGACATTTCTATATGTTCACTCTGAAGTCCAATAATGAAACACCTTAAAGGATACTCCAAGCAATTTAAATGTTTACTGTCCAGAAGTAGGAATTACATAGTAGGCTATTTTAAATAACTGTTAAAATCATTGATTATCAGAGTTAATAAGAAACTGAGACACGTCCAGTTTCACCTTATTTTTCAGGCAAATGAGTAGGCATGGAGAGCTAAGTGATTTGTTGAAAGATGCAAAAATAATGAATGCCTAGGAAAGATCCATAATGTAGGTTTCTTCAGTCAAAGGCTGCCTAGGGACCTCCCATAAGAATAGTACACAGTTTCAATAGCATTCGGTTACTTCACTAAAGCATCTTTTGAATCATATTTAATTATCTTCTTACACACAAGTGTCTGAAAGCCCAATTTCAGTCTCCTTAGCTAGTGGCTCTTCTACTGAACTTCAAAACAGGGAGCTTCAAATGAGAATGTAGCTTAGTGGTAAAGTACCTGCCCAACATGCATGAGGCTCTGGGTTCAATCCCAAGCACTGCTGCCAAAAGGTTTTTAAAAATTTCTGTATGTGCTTTCACACATTTCCTTAGTTACAACTAATACCTCCATGTAAAAGCACTCATCTAGGCCTCTAGTTGTGACCTGCTGCATCAGACCTCTATTCTACCGGGAAATCTCCACCCAATTTTCTAAAGAAAATGTATTATTTTCTTCTTTCAAGTTCCCTGGTTGGGTTAAACATTATCTAGTCAACTTAGCCTGGAAACAACTTTAATTTTGTTTCCTACTTGCTAAATATCTCTTGAACATATGATTTTCTTTCCATCTGACTGGTATACCCATGGCTCAGAGCCTTAGTCTTGTCCCACTGGGCTACTATGATTATATCACACCAGGGTCCCTGCTAGTCACTGCTTCCTCTATCTGACTATTTTCATAGTGCTTTTCAGGTACAAAACACATAGTTGGAACCTATCAAGTTTTCTTAACTTCTTGCTTTATAAACAGCCAGACAGTAAATATTTTGGATTTTGAGGACCATACTCAATTTTGCTTGGTAATGTTGCACATTATACATAATGGACAGTTGTACCTACATTCCACAAAACTTTACTTATGTACATAGTCTTCAAGTGTTACAAAATAATAACAATAATAGCACAATTATATGACAGTATTATAATGGTATATTAGCATTATTATTATTTTTGAACCTATTTCCCAAGGTAGCTTCAAATTCTTGGGCTCATGTGATCCTCCTGACTCAGCCTCTCATGGAGTTGAGACTGCAGGTGCATGCCACGGTACCTGGTACAAAATACCATTTTTTTTTTTCCAAACAAAAATCAACCTTAAACCTAGCTTATACATATTCAGAAAAAAACAATAGGCCAGATTCTGCCCATGGGTACAGTTGCTGACCATGTCTCCTATATCACCTCTCTAAGCTCAGTCTTTGCATTGCTATGTGAGGCAGGACCTCCACCCAGAAAGCCGATCATGGTGACAGTGTCAAATGCATAGAGGCCAACCCACTATTTTCAGAATGACCAAGACTCCCATAACGCCCTTCCTCTGGACCCTGATTCCCTTCTCAGTCTTACCTTCCACCACGTACCTACTCTGATTGCACAGTTTACCACCTTTATGTGTTTTCATGAATTGGTACCATCTTTTTCCACTTTGAAAACTCTAACTTCTGAACTAATTAATCGAGATCACTGCCAAGCATCTCCCCATTCCTGTCAATCATTTTCACTCTCAGCTTTCCCTAGCACCTTCACCTTCCCCCATGCAAAATGAGTCAATTCTCCTTCCTATGTGCTCCCATAGTAACGTTTACTTTCCATAGAAGTATTGTCACACTTTATTATAACTACACTTACAGATTTGGCTCTTTTAATTGAGTGTAAGCAACCTAAAGATATGAATCTTATCATTCTCTTAGGGCCAAGTAAAGTACAGTGGTGCCTTGGTTTACAAACTTGTTTTTTCTAGGATTCTGGTTGCAAACTCAGCTGGACAAGAACCCAGTCAAATTCAACAGTTAGGTTCAATGTTGATTGTATGGGGAAATTTGATTTAATTGTACTTCAAAGATAGTAGGTACTCAGTAAATGCTGACTATATAACTGTTACTGGCCCCTAACTAGTCTTGCAACAAATGCTGTACTTTTATTTTCTATGTTTAAAATCCAATTTAGATCAAAATAAAGAGAAACACCACATTTTTTTTCTTGCAGACTGAACTACCAACTTCTACTTTTTAAAATTTTCTTTAACCTTCAAGATATAGATCCTGATATCACCATTACTTTATAACAGATTTCATATCTGATTTTAAACTATGATAAAAATATGCCAGTCAAGATATTTGAAACTGAATGGTGAAGTGCTACTTGCATGTTATTTTACCTAGTCTGTCCGAAAAAGAAAAACACAAAAAAGAAAAAACATTTCAGTCATACCTGAGTGTTCTTAATCTATAAACAATGACAAAAGCTAATAAACTTAAAAAACAGTATATCAGAAGCATGCAGTCCCACAGCCAAGTCACATTTTAGTGCAAACTAGAGACTTGTGTGGTTCCTCATAAACTGTCTTTAAACTTATGAATGTGGATTTTATAAAAGATGAGCATAAACTAAATATAAAATGCTTTCAAAGAGTACTGCATTTACAAAACAGGTAATTAAATTTTATTTCTGTAAAACTAAGTTTAAATTTTTGTAGAATTGGTTAATTAAAGCTCAATGGAAAAAGCTTTCCATGGCACCAAGCACAACAGTTTTTCCTAAGAACAGAGGAATTAGTCACCACTGGTCCACTTTTAGCAGTTGGCGATCTTAATATGCTCTACTTGCAAGAGATTGATCTTGTCAAACAGTATGAATTGATACTGTTTGGGAAAACTCTCTGTGGACTTTGACTTCATAATTAACTCTCTGAATAAGATAGAAGGCAAAAGCCAGCATTAATATTTATTCACTGAAGCTCAGCCACAGAGACACTAAAAGCTGTCCTATTTCTGTGGTTTACTAGTACTTAGCACACAAATGGTTAGTACTCAATACAAATCTGACAGAAAAGAAAAACTACCATTATCATGATGAAACTGAATTCTGAAACTTTGTAGATTAAATAACCATTGGAACTAGGTCAGTATTACGTCCTCAGTTCCACAATGGCAATATGTTAAACAGACATTAAAAGAACAGCTATTATTCTATACAATTAAGCAATATTTTCTCATAAAAGTATTTAATCTAGGGCTTTTTACAAATACCATAATGTATAAATAATTTATTTTCCTCCTTTCTTTCCTTCCTGTCTTTTTCTTTCACTGTTTAAAAAGGAAGGTGTCAAACCATTTGGAATATTATCACAACAAAATGTTTTCTTTTTCCTTGACAAAGTTTGATTTTAACAGAACTAGAGGCATCTTAACACTAACCCAAAACTTTGGGAGGTTCACCAACCTCTAGAATATTTTTTTATCTGAATGCAGGCTGTTCAAGTGGTGCTTTTCTCCATCTGTTATCATACCGTGCTCAGAATTACATTGTCATATTTAATGTAAAAGGGATCAGTCCCCTTTCATAGTTTAAATTCAACATCGTACTATAATTGGAAGACCAATGTTTTTCTATTTTACAAACTAAATCAAATATCATAAACTTACATGTGTATTTAGACAAAATTCGCTCTTAAAAACTGAAAAACTCTAAGAATTGAATGAGCCCAAAGCCTTCATCTGAAAACTGAAAAATTGTACTAAAATTCAAAGTGAGAAAGAGCCACTTACATGGTAAAGTGAGATATATACTGTTGCCTTTTGATTTTTCCCTGTGTGTTTCCAATACAGCAAATACAGTGCTTGCAACCTAAATGATCTTATTTTAATTTACAGCTGAGCTATATGTTTACTGAAGTTTACAACAATAGCAATCACATCACAGTATCTCATAATGAAAACAGGCAATATAAAATCTCAATGGTATAAGTATGGTTATTATAATGATTTGAACATGAATAGTGCTAATCAATTTGATCTCTAAATTTTACACCTCTTCAGGACACAGATCCTTATTTTGTACCAGCTCCATTTCAATTTGCATTTTAGGATTTTTTTTTTTTTTTACTTTGTCTCTTTCATCACTGACATATCTGCTTATTTCCCTAAATGTATTCTTCAGATCCAACATGTCAGTGTTTTTATCAGATGAGGAATTAACAAGAGAGGTTTTGGTGATGGTGGGAGAATTATGTCATTTTGCTTATATTGATAGAGAATCACTTAAATATTTGAGCATTGTAGATGAAAGGTTTTGTAATATATCAGTAATTCTCTGCCACACTTATCATTCACATGTCTGGGTGTTTTGCTTACCACATCTCCACTTTTCTTAATATGCCTGAAAGCTGTGTGTGAATCAAATGACTAAGACCAACTCTAACAACTGTTTGGAAGCCTGTGGCAAAAATCAGCGGGTGGCATCGGGTGAGGGTGCGTAATGGGATTAGGGAGTACCTGGAGAGGTGCAGTTGGTGCTCGGATTCGCCCAGCAGCTCTGTTAGTTTCAGGCACTCCTCTCTGGCCCGGGCTGCCTTCTGCTGCTCCTGCTCCACATGCCGCTTGCTTTCACTCAGTTCTAGTCTCAATTTCTCTACTTCCTTAGGTAGAGAGCAAGGGAAAAAGAAGCATCCGTATGAAATAGGAGCACTTAAATTCAAAATTATTTCATGTTTATTTTTCCTCTGGATTTTAATGTTGATGAGAAATTATTATTAGGCTACCTTCTGTTACATGACAAAGGGAATTAGCACATCCAGACATGCACATTAGTGAGGTTGTTTTGGATGTAAGATGAAATCTGGTTTTAAAAATAAAATGATTAAATGAGAGTTGTCAAAATGCAGTCTGCACTCCCATTCTAAGGCTCTTGCCTTTAAAAAGTCATTATAATTTAAAATGCTACTATTTTCAAAATGCAATGTCTTTGTTTAAGAGATTGATCAGATACATTCAGGGATTTGTAGTATGTGACTTTTTATTCTGAAAGGTATGATTTACAATTTCATTTGGATGTTACGGAAACCAGATTAAAGGTTCTAATACTTTAGGATATCTTTTAGAAAAAATATGAAGTGTACAAGGAGTCATTGTTACAATGTTCAATATTATTTGGAAAAATGATTTAGAGAAATATAGCATTACAACCTTTAAGCTTAAAAGTGTATAAAAATTTGGAGCTGCAATATTACAATAAAATTTGCATTTCTAAAAAGCAATGAAAGCACCCTAAGACCAATAAATGAATAAATAAAAATGAAATTCTATGATTGTTTAGTGTCAGAAAGAGATATTTTTATCATAAAAATATCTGAAAAAATATTTCAAATAAAAAATAGTGATATAAGATAGAGTTTTAAATAATTTTATAGTAAAATAGAAATATTTGTTACAGAACATTTATGAAATTAAGCAAAAGAAAATAGATGAATATTTAAAGATATTCAGATTAAAGAAAAACAAAAGAAGTTCAGAAATATTTTCGAGTTTAACAGAAAGAAATAATTTTGATACACAAAAATACAATGTCTTTTTCAGAAAAAAAGTCATATCTTAGCTGAGCATTTTAAACTTAGCATCAAATTTATTTTTAAATTATCTCATTATGTCATTTATTTCACTACATCATTACTCAAAATCCTGAATGATCTCCAACTATAGTTAATACATCATGTAAGATAAATGTAAGAATTCCTTTGTATCTTTTCTTACATTCATAACACAAAAATTATATATTATTAATAATATAAGTTTGCAAATACTGTTTTTTAAACGTGGTAATAATGAATATATTGCTTTCATTCAAAGTAGGCATGCTATGTGTTTTAGAGTATAATACTAAATATAGCTGATTTCTTTTAAATATTTTGCTATTCAATTTATACTAACATATTTTAATATATAGTTATCCTAACAACTATATCGAGTAATATATTAGTTATATTAAAACATTCAACCACATGTGGTTAGAGGTGAAAAACAATAAAGACTATTAAATTTTACTGGGTAATTTATGAAATAAACAAAAGCAAAGTACAGAATTAGAATTATATGTGGACTTTAAAACTTCAAAAATTCATTAATTTTCCATACAATGATATATGGAACAATGTGCTAAATATTATATTGGACTTAAGAGTTCCTATGTCTATATTCAGAAGTTAACAATTTATTTGGGTAAATGAATAATATACATACAAAAAAACCATCAAAATACAAAGTTTATATAAAAAAGTTGTTAATCCATGATAATTCATGCATACACATCCAGATGAAGGCTAAATTAGCACTGGCAAGAACAGAAAGAAAGATATGATTTAAAATTTCATTTAGATGTTATAAAAACCATATTAAAGGTTATAATAATTTAAGATATCTTTTAGAAAAATGTATAATGTACAAGAAGCCATTATTACAATTTCAATATTATTTGAAAAAATGATTTAGAGAAAATAAAGTGCAAAAACCTTTAAGCAACTCATGGAATGATACAGTAGATGCCATCATGAAGGTTTTGAACTGTGGATTAATAAAGCTGTGTTTTTCTTAAAATAATGGGAGACATTACTAATATAAGCAGGTATGGGTTAAGAAAAAAAATTACACCAATGTGTAAGATCAACTTAAAGTGGAAAAGAATAGCAGCAGGGAGGCAGACCAGATAGGATGAACAGAAAAATAAAGAAAGCCTGAAGATTCAATGGGAATAAAAAGACAGGTAGTAAAGATCAAAGATGACTCTAGAAGTTTTAACTGAGAAAATACTAGAGAACAATAGATATAGGAAAATAAAATTTCAAACTTTCTCTAACAGAAGGATAAGGGCTGGAGATGTCCCACTTGTTTTGCATGTATAAGGCTCTACATTCAATCCTCAGCAATGAAAATAATAGAACAGACACAATTTTTGTAAGTACCTTCAATAACAACATATAGTATATACCTCACATTGATAGGTTTATAAGCATAAATCAACTGCTTTCTTATCTCAGGTGATTAGTCAAAGGCTGTATTGAAAGCCAGTCAAACACAGGGAAAAAGAACACACTCATAGGCCCAAGAGCTGACACAAATCACGGCTCCAGGCACAGCTCTGCACTTTTCAGCTCTGTGACCTTGCACAAGTTATCTGACCTCCATCTAACGTCTTTGGACTAAAATGAAAGTGAAATTATAGCAAGCTCCAAAGACTTATGAAGACTGACAGGGATGATGAGTGTTTAGCTGAGGGCTTAGCACATTTGAGCTACAAAATACCTTTCAAAACGAGCAAGGGAGTAAACAGAAAAAAATGGCATGTCTAAGGATGTTTGGCTATCCCTATAGAGTACCAAATTAGAGTCAATAAAATTTCTTCCTTCAGCATACTGGTAAAAACTGAATAAAGCTCTACGTTTTATTATTTTCAAATGTAAAAAAGCAGTTTTGCTAGAAAGATGGAAAATTACTGCCTGCCTGTGATTATCCATGCCAGCAAAAAGAGCTTATTGGTACAGATAATCAAAACCAACAAATAATCTACCCAGCTGGACGAGGGCTCAACACTTACACCCTGAGTCAGGAAAATCTGCCATGGCACCAACTCTAACAGTTAGAAAAGTCTTGCCAGAAATGCCACGCTCCCACTGGCAGGATGATCCTTCGCTTCACCCAACTAGGTCAGGGTCACTTCCTTGGCTGAACATAGTGACTCAGGGATGAAAGGCCAACCGCGGTCATAGGCCAATTGTACATTCCTCTCAAAGTACACTATCAACATGCGTGTCCACCGTGCAGTCAATGTGGGCATTTTTTGGCCAAATGGGCAAAGGCAGGTCCAGATGGCTTTACCAAAAGATCTACTTCAAATTGTGCAGCTAAAGGCCAGGGATGTTGCTTGCTGGGAGAGTACTTGCCTAATAATACAGGACTGAAAGTTGAAACTGACGAAACAGGAGAGTAGGACCAGCAATGGGACATGAGAGGGAATCATGTTGTTGTCTATTTATATCCCTTAATACTATAGAAAGCTTTCCCTTCTTCAACAATATATGTATCTTTAATTTTATTATTGATTATATTTTCCTATCAAAGTAATTCACCCAATTAAGTGAAAGAGTATTTAATTCCTCTTAGCAAAGAAGAGTAGTGTCCATGCTCCACTGCTTGCCAATCTCTAAACCTAATCCTCAAGGGTCCATTATCAACTCCTCTGATATTTAGCTACATCTTATTAAATGCCATACTTATATTGCTCCCTTTTAAATTTGCAATGCCAGAAATTATCTATGGATTTCCTATAAAAAAGCTGACAAGCCAAGTGCAATGTCCTATGCTTGTACTCCCACATCTCTCAGAAAACTGAGGCAGGAGGATCTCTTTAAGCACAGGAGTTCAAGGCCAACCTGAGCAACGCAGTAAGACACTGTCTCAAAAAAAGTTAAGTCTCTTACACCATCTACCCATATACAATTTATGCTCCCACCTAATAATTTTGGTTAAAATATTAGTAGTTTATTTACATTATTACTTGTGGAAAAATCTGTTCACTACATTGTTAGTGAACATTGTTAGCTTATGTATTACTTTATTTTGGGAATTATTTGCATTTAAAAAAATGGGTCTCACTATGTTGCTCAGACTGCTGCCAACTCATGGCCTCACCCAATCCTCTCTCTCAACCTCACCAGTAGCTAGGAATATAGACAAACATCACTACATCCTGTAGCCTGGTGTTTAAGTAGCTCATTTTTCTAGGTAACCAATATTTTCCCTTACGAATTAAAAGAGTTGTCAAACACTTACAAATAACATTTTTTTTTTCAAATAGAAAAACATTAAATTGTCAGTTTCTTTAAGCCCCTGACTCTACCAATGTCTTTTGTGGCTCACATCTGGCCCTTTTGATCTCTGTCTTATGTGAAACCCTCTCAATGCTCCTTCAGAGTTTCCTGTTTTGTGGATCACAAGTCATCCTATTTCTTAGTGTACTTTTTTGCGGGAGGGTTGAAGTACTTTGTCTGGGTAGCTTTCATCAGAAAGAAAAAACATAAAACATACATGTTTTGTGCTTATTTGTATGACCATTTGAAAATGCCTTACTTGAAAATGTTGTTATTTTGTGCATACACTCAATAGTTTTGCTGGGTATATAATTCTATTTTGAAATTGATTTTCACCTATGATTTTTAACAGATCACTTCACTTTCTTCAAGATTCTAACATAATTTAAAAGCCTATGCCAATATTCTCAGTAAGTATTTTTAAATCTGAAGGCTTATTTTCTGCAGTTTGATGACATTGTCATTTAATTTTCAGCTATTCTGATGGCACACATTTTAATATTTCTGATGTACACTGGATGTTAGCTTTGTTGTGCTATCTAATATCGTAATATTTCCCACTTCTTTAAGATTCAAACTTCTAGAAGACTCCTTTTATCTTCCAAATCTTATATTGAATTGATGAAAAAGATGCTATTTTCCACTCTCACAATCTATTTCTTATTGTCACTGACCTTTTATATCTTTATGTTAGAATATACAGTATTTTAACTGCGCCCCTCTGCTCAATGTATGTTCTAATTTCTTCCAGGTATGTCTTCCTCCATTTTATTTCTAAAATGGAATATTGTATTTAAGACAAGATACTTTATAAAGAAAATGGTTCATTTTTGGCTCATGATTCTAGAGAAATTCTTGGAAATCCAAGATTGGGCAGCTGCTTCTGGGTAAGTCCTTGTGCTATATCAACTCACGGTGAACAGTGAACAGGCAAGCAAAGATGCACAGAAGAGAAAGAACTCGAGGGGCAACCTCGCTTCACAACAATCCACTCTTGCAGTAACTAGTCCAGGGCCATGAGAGCAAGAAGCCTACCTCTCACAGGACACAAACATCTCAAGCTAAGCCCCACCTCCAAGTATGGCTGCACTTGAGAGGCTGAAAACAACAGATTCACTACAAGTTCAATTTGTGTAGTAAAACCCTGAGGAACTTGTACTAAACACATTTTTAAAAAAAGAAAGTTTGAAAGCACTGAATAGTAGATAGTCATTTAATCTCTTTGACTCTCGATTTCTTGTGTGCATAAAAAAAGACCAAGTACCTTTATATTTTATGTACATATTTCAAAGATCAAATAAAATTTCAAACTGATGTATAATTCAAGCATGTCTTATTCCTTTGAAGGAATAAATTTCAGAAAGGGAGGCACACTCAGGACACAGCAAGGTGCTGCCCACCCCACAGCCATTTGTTTATTTTAAACATGTATTATGTTCTAGCCTTACCTCGAGTACATGATGAGTCTTGGCTGTACATTCATGTGTAAAAATGAGGCAATGAATAAACGAGTGGATATAGTGAGTTTTGGGTAATATAATAATTTAGATTATTGTTCAAAAAAGTCACTCCTATTTCATTTCAACAAGAATAGAATACAGTTTTCCCAAATGATTTTGAGCTTAGCCATATGATTTCATTTGGCTAATGGAATTTGCATGGCTATCATGTAAGCAGCAGTCTATTAATATGTTTATGTGGTTTGGCTTTGCTTTCATGTTCTGGTGATTCTCCATGAGAAGAGCATGCTTTCTGCAGCTGCTGCCCCTTATCCTGGGCCACAGAGAGAATCCAAGTGGAAAGGAACCAAACTCAAACCACAGCCCAGACAACCCGTGACCCACAACCTGAAGCAGATACCCTGTCAGATGCAGCCTAGATCAGCCAGTTGTCCTACAGACTCATAAACTTGATTGCTACTGTAAGCTACTAATGTTTGGCAAAAAGAATTATTCCTTCAAAGGAATAAGACATACTTGAATTATACATCAGTTTGAAATTTTATTTGATCTTTGAAATATGTGCATAAAATATAAAGGTACTTGGTCTTTTTTTATGCACACAAGAAATCGAGAGTCAAAGAGATTAAATGACTATCTACTATTCAGTGCTTTCAAACTTTCTTTTTTTAAAAATGTGTTTAGTACAAGTTCCTCAGGGTTTTACTACACAAATTGGACTTGTAGTGAATCTGTTGTTTTCAGCCTCTCAAGTGTGGGCATTACAGGCCTGTGACAGGCCCAGTCTCAATTGCTGTCTCAGCCTGCCCCAGGAACAGGGCTAGCATGGCATGCTGGGGATCGAGCCCCAGTCCCTGCATCTGTCTAAACAGGAGCTTTAATTCACTGAGCTATCTGGCTGGCTCTTTGAAACTTCTTAAAAAACCAAGATCCACAGTAAGAAATCCACTTTGCATCACAATTCAGAGACACATACACTCTCAAATACATATCAATGTAACAAGCATTTTATTAATCTTTATTATGTGAAGTGCAATCTCATTATTTCTATTTCTTCATATTTTAGTCCTCTTTTAAGTTTTTTGTCTTTAATGTATAAAATTATTTCACAATCCTGCAATCTGAAGAGAATCCTGTACTTTGTATAAATTAAATAGAACCAAATAAAGCATTACATGAAGAGAATTTCTAATACACATTTCTTTTGACATCCAAGGGAAAAAAATACAACTAAGTCAATATAAAACTTAGTAAAAATTACATCTCACCTTAATACTAAAGAATAACTATGCCCAAAGGAAAAAGAGGCGCAAAAGAACTATTAAGAATCCAATGATAATAATTTATCCCTGCTACTACATATTATGTGACTTCAAAAGATCATTTCAAGGGGGCCAACCCACTTGGGCCTCTCTCTAGTTCCTCTCTCGTACAGGAGCTTTCTTTCCCACAATAAATATATTCTGCTCATAACCTCCATTTGTTCCTAAAATTCATTCCTTTTGGTTTTAGAGAACACAAACTCATCCCAGGTACCTTTTAGGTTGAGAGATCAGTCTTTCTCCCTGTGCCATTTGGAGGTTTCCCTGTATCACTACCTTCTGACAAAGCTGTAACTGTGTGTTGGGCTTGGGTGGGGGAACACTAAGAAAAAAAAATCATTTCACCATTTATAATATAGTGATTCATCTGATAAGTGGAGAATGCAGAGAAAAGAAAAATTTGCGGAATAGTAAGAAAACTGGAATCAAGAAATCCTTGCACACTTAGAAGGAAGGACTTATAGTTTTTGTTTTTTTTTTTTTTTTTTGTCTTTTTGAGACAGGGTCTCACTGTGCAGTTCAGGCTGGCCTTAAGCTCACTTTGTAGCTCAGGCTGGTCTCGAACTCACAACAATCCTCCTGCCTCAGCCTCCCTAGTGCTGGGATTACAGGCCTGCGCCACCACGCCCGGCTAGGACTTATAGTTTTGAAGTTGACAAAATTTGGCAATATGAATTCATCACTCAGAAACCAATGGATGAATTCATAGACTAGCTTATGAAAAGTACGACAGTATGTAATGCTGAAATTGAAACTTTACAATCTCTCATTTGAGAAATCAATAAAAAATTCTATCAAATTCAGTGTAGATAAAATGAATGGAAATTAGAAATCTAGTACTCACCAGCTGCTAATTTTAGTAACTTATAGATGTTAAATTAAAATATGTTTTATCATATTATTAACATTTGTCTAGGGCTTCAGTAGCTACCTGAAACGATCTATCTATCTATCTATCTATCTATCTATCTATCTATCTATCCATCCTAGTAGTAGGAATCAAACTCATGATCTTGTGCCTGGCAGGCACTGTGCTGCTGACTATACCCCACCAACACCTGTAGCTATTTAAACTAAAGAACACACTTTCCCAGCTACATTCAACACAGTGTGAGTTTTTAATAACCACCTGGTGGTCATGGCCACCATATTAGACAGCAGAGGTAGAAAATATTTTCAACTTCTCAGAAAATTCTATTGGATAGTACTGGTCTAGAATACAAGAAAATAATATCTAATTCATCTAAAACTTATACTCCAAAGTGGATTCTTAGTAAACCTTCCCATAAGAATAAAAAGATCTGGTAAGTAATAATTAAATCATCTTAGAAATGGTCAAAATGATTGTCCTCTTTATTGTAGCACATGTAGAAGGCTGCTGATACCATTCTAGAAAGCCTGTCCATGACCCACATTGTTGATGGCATATAACACTGGTTTAATGTTTTTATAGTTGGTCTAATAACAGCACTAATACTGTATATCACTTCTCAGAGCTTACTACATTCTAGGTACTGTTTTATGATTTTGCATTTTACAATTTCACTTTGTATTCTTGACACACTTATAAAGTTATCTTATTTCTGTTTTATAGATGAGAAATTAAAGCTTATAGATGTTAGGTAACTTACATAAGGATAAATGCTTTCTGTATCATAGTGTCTCCTTATACAAACCTAAGTGTAACAGAAAATAAATAGGAAATGACATATAATCTGCTTTCTAAAACTTGTGACCTACAATTTGGCCTATGAAAAAGACAACAAATACGACAGAACCATTGGGAGAAGATAAAACTCAGGTACCTGGATCAAAAATCATACTAACAAATACAATTTGTGAGGCCCTGGCCAAGGGTCATCTTAATGATTTTTAAAAAATCTTGGAGCTTGGATTAGTTTATCCTCAGTTTTATGGCCTACATCTTTTACAATAGCATTTCTCTATATGAGTCAACATGAGGACTTTTAATCTCCCCAATGAAACAGAATGTGTTGAAAAACTTCTCAATTTTCCAATTGCTTCTAATGAAGCAATACTTGCTTGTTCTCTAAGCAAGTATTCTTTAAAGAATTTTAAGAAGGTATTTTCTTTGCATAGTGTTAAAAGTTGCATCCACTGAACACTTAAAAGCACTTCCTCAGAACTAAAGTAGGTCTTTGCCAAAACACGTGTTCAAAACAGATGAGGTGCAACTATGGCAGAAAAGATGGGTCTTTCTGAGACTGTATATCTAAAGCAGAGAAGTTAAGATATGAAGTGGTCATTATTATTACATTGTTATAATACAACAGACTTTTTCCTTAAGCAAATTCACACTACTATTCTTTCATGCCAAAACATTCAAGGGCAAAACTAAGAAGCATTGCTATTCTGTAGTCAATTTACATAAAAGTTCAGATGACAGCTCCCTTCCTTGATTCTAGGTTTTTGTTTATCATAGACAAAATACCAGGCCACTCAGAAAGTCCAGTTTTTTATTTAAAACAATGAGTTGCTTTTTTTTTTTAACCCCTAATTCTATCCTGCTCATCATGATATTTGCCTTTTTTTAAAAACATGGCAGTGCCATGTTTTAGGCATTGAATGCTTAGACATTCATATCATAAATGTTGTACACAGAGAAAACTTGACTTTTTATGTTTGCTGATGTTGGTAGCACAATATTTGTTGGCCTTGCATTATGATTACTTTGGATGAGCTAAAAGTTTAAATATGATGTGATTGTTGGGAAGCTTAAAATGTGAGATGGTTTTCAAATAATACATTAAGATCACAGCTTGAAATGGATAAGAATGACCTCAAATTTCAGATTAAGAAGTGACATTAAAGTAGACAATATTGAAATTAATGGAACATTCTTAAAATTGAATGAAATATTACTAATTGTTGGCCATCGATGATGTCAAATTTTAAAAATATCTGAGAATTCTGTGATACCAGAAAGTACATCAAGAAGTAAACCATACAAAAATAGCCCTCAATTATGATACAAAGAAAATACTTTGCAGTTTAGAAGCACAACTGCTTCCTGCTCAGATTATAGCCTTTGTTTTCTAATTTGCAGGTCCTGTTTTTGCTCTAGGGCTAGGTTCAGAGCCTCAGTGGATACAATCTCAGATCATCCTTGCTATGTAGTATATTTTATCATTGTCTTCATTCATAATGATCACAGCATCAAACGGTTCATAATTAACACTACTGAAAGAGGAATACTGGAATAACAATGAGTAATAGCAAGAGGGAGATGGAAGAAGTGTGGGTGACTTTGTCCACCATACAACTCAGCTTGTGAGTTAGAAATGTGAGGCACAACTGTGCTGAGGCACATTCAAGTGAACTTACACTATATAATTAAATAGCCTCTTGAACATTAGCTGATAAAAAAGAGCCAAGAAGAAACCCTGGTTCCTTGAATTTTCCCCTGAAAACAAGTGTCACCTTTGGGCAGAAGCAGGTAAGGGTGGCTAGTTGAAGATAACCCCATGGTGTCCCAGGTGTGACCAATACAAAGGAATCTTTCATCCGTGTTTGCTAACAAATTTATAGTTCTTTTTTTTGTCTTTATAGCCACTCTATAGTTTTTCATGTAGAAAAATTACATTAAAGTCTGACGAAGTCCTTTTGAACACATTTCCAAAGTATTTTGGTTGCTACAATAAGGACACTGAAAATAAAAATAAACCTGCAGTTGTTTCTCTCAAAATGAACTGTAAGAAAAACAGGAAGATCTTTCTAGTGGGACATCCCAAAATTAAAAAAAAAAAAAAAATGGTGGTTTTTTCATAGTCTAAGACACTACTTTATATTCTTTTTTCTCATTAAAGAATAATATACTGAGTACAAAAACTAGCAAGCAAAAGATTTACTAAAGAAAAACAATCTATAAATAGTAACCCCAAATTCAAGAAAACATTATCAGAGTCATAGAATATGCACTTCAGTTGATGACTTTTATCAACACTTGAAAATAGTTTCATCACCGATTAAGAAAGTCATCCAAAGGGAGGAAAAAAAAAAAGATAATTCCAATTTAGGAGAGCAAATAATTTATTCCCTTAAATATTTCCTTTCCTTAAGAAAAATTCCATTTTAAGCTCTCAGTTAAACACAGTGAATGTTTTTGAACAAATACTATGTGCCCACAATGTGTCAGACATTATATATGGGTGTGTGTGTGTGCCAGATGGTCAGGCAATTTTTATATATAAATATATATACATATATATATCATACATTACATTATCCAGTGGAATAACCACTTTTTTCATTATCCTTTTAAATTATTAAAATATAAAAAGATTTCCTATCATTGTGTTAAAAAGCAAGTCCAATAATGCCAGTAATTTATCATATTTATAATCATTTGGGGTACTGTAAGTAACAAATCATTCCAATACTCTTATTTAGTTCTTTAAAATAGTATATCATTAAATGTCTTATAAAATCTGTAGGATTCATGTTAGATGAGGTATACTTATCACATTATAAATTATATTTTGAAATAATTTTATTCATTTTATCTTAATATTAAAAGTATTAATATATTCTATTGAAAGCAATTTTAAAGTACACGAAATAAAAATTAATTTTAACATTGTCCTCTACCAATTACAGTGCTACTGCAGCATCCTCACATACAGAAACACAGCTAACCAGAAAAAAGCGACTTCATAAAAACTATTTTAGAACAATTTTAATGAACAAGAGGATGAAAGGCATTTTTCCGGTAAGAGAAGGATGTTTTCACTATTTATAAGAACAAAATAAATTAAATGAACTAAAATACTGAGCGCCTGAAGATGTATCTGATTTAACTGCAGAAAAATTTTATAGGCAAATTTAAGCATATGAGATTTATTATTTCCAGTTTAGAAAATATATTTTTATTAATTACATTTACAGTGTTTTTTAGTTTCTTATTATGAGATTTTAAATACTTGGGCATTTTTCATAAACATAAATCACATAGCTTTTGAAAAAGTTTGTTAAAAAATTGACACTATTACCTTAAATGAATAGAAATCTAAAGATCTTTGCAATGTGGAATTTTGACACTTTCCTATTTTTTTATTCTCCAATTTGTTTTCATTTTTTAAAGAGAATAAAAAATAATAAACATTAGAAATGACACAGAATTTCACTAAACAAAATAAAAGGAATTCACCCATAGTTATACTACATAATGTTGCCTTCTACTTACTTGTATTGTATTGTTAATTTATTCAAATGTATTATTTCTTCAAATACTACAATGATAGGCATAGCAACACAATATGTAAATATGCTTCTCGGAGACCTAAACATTTACATAAAAAAATACTGACAACTATAAAAACACAGACTGAAAAAAAAAAAAAACAACCTAAATAGTCATTTGAATAGTAAGAATTGTCAGTTCTGAACTAATAAAAATTATTGTGCAAAAAATTGGCTCATTTACTCTTGACCAGAAAAACAAAGGATCCTGGACAATATGCTTCATCTCTTAGGCAATACACACAGTTTTATTTTTTTTTTCTACTCTCACACATGAAAACACTTATACTCACTGTTACTTTTTAGGAATTATCTGGCAAATAATCAAATATCTCATTGTTAAAGGGAATATACTAACAAACATTGGGATTATTTTGTACTTAACTTTAAAGACTTCAATGTATATTTGTAATTTGGCAAATAAAGTACTACTTCCTTAAATATGTTCTAGTCATATTTGTTCTAAAGTGCACGACTACCAAAAGGATCCTAAAAGTGAACTAAGTCCCGGTTGACGTCAAGATTTTGTTTCTTTATTGAAAATGCAGGCCTTTAGAGATAAATCGTAAATTCCCTGCATGAAATCTGGGTTCAATCCTTATCATAGAAAGTAAAGTAAGATAAAGTAAAATAAAGTAAGGTAAGGTAAGGTAAGGTAAGGTAAGGAATGGTAAGGTATGGTAAGGTAACGAAAGGATAAATGATGAGTCATCGTCTGAATCCCCTCCCCTTTTTAGATGGGAACTCTGGGGTCCAGCGAGATTAACCCACTCACTGGAGTCGGCTCAACTGGATGAGAGCCCAGGCTCCTACCTCCTTGCTGATACTCACTCCCTTTAACTGTGGAATCACGCCAGACTGCAATGCTAACTCAGTTACAAGCATAAACAAGCAGCTACTGGCAACAATTAATTTTTAAATGCAATAAAAGAAAACACATCATCTGTTTCTCCTCTGACAAGTGTTATTCAACAAGAACTTTTTCTTTTTGGTCTGTGTATTATCTTGCTTAACTCCTGTCAATCTCTTGCAATCTAAGACTAAATTTAAGACTCAGATTCCTTTTTGAAAAAAAAAAACTAGCTTCATAAGGCAATGTATATCATTTCTTCACTCATTCCCCTTCTCCCAGCTTTTCACTTTGAACAGAACAATTCTAATTTTAAGTTTTCACTAATCAACTTCACTCAGCTGATTAATGGAAACCAAACTAACATGGTCTGAGTAAAGGAACTGAACAGTCCCTCTTCTTCCTTATAAACTAGACCTTTCTGAAGTCAGTTCTCTTTCCATTTACTCTTTCTGTTACTCCTTCAAAACAGAGAGCATTTGTATCAATGCTCACCTATACAACGGTAAGTATTTTCTGAAAGCATACCTAAAACTGAACCAGGCTCTTACCTGAACACTTCGCTTACATTCAAAATGTTCTGAACGCTCAACAGGACTATGGTCACCTTACCTCTCAGCTGTTAGTGTTGCTGGTCGGTGAATAAGATGGATTTTTCTTCCACTGGAAAAATCAGCCAATTTAACGTTATTTTGTTGGAAGGTTTTTGCCCACATTAATAAGATGCTCTTACGTGAGGAGGAAACAGCAAATTTTAACAAAACTGGGTTTATTTATAGAGAGATAACTGAAAAAAAATCCTTCTGTACATGGTGTATGTGATCTCACCTTATGTGGAGTTTTTAGAAAATTCACTATAGCTGTGGGTTATATTAATATTTCTGTAAAATTCTATTTACAGAACTTAAGAATTGATTTTACTTGGCTTTAACTCAAAGAAAACTTACATTTTTGTAGCTAAATTTTAGAAAGTATCTCCTAAGTGTGAAATTGATGCTTCAATTAATATTTGAGTGTAGTTCTTTTAAACTATCAGCTTTCACATGTTAATGAGTAAATTTTTTTTTATTTTTAAAATTTTTATTTATTTATTTATTTATTTATTTATTTATTTATTTTTGTGTTTTTGAGACAGGGTCTCGCTATGCAGTTCAGGCTGGCCTTAAGCTCACTTTGTAGCTCAGGCTGGTCTCGAACTCACACCAATCCTCCTGCCTCAGCCTCCCAAGTGCTGGGATCATAGGCATGCGCCACCACGCCCGGCTTAAAATTTTTATTTATTTATTACAGTGTCTCGCTACACATCACGAACTCTTTTCTTGCGGGGGGGTGGGGTCAGCTCAGCGCGCCCTGGGGGAGGGGCTAGCATGGCATGTGGAGCTGGTGATCGAACCGCGGTCCCTGAGAGCTTGCCTAAGTTTGCCAAAGCAGGCGCTTTAGACCGCTGAGCTATCTTGCCAGCCCAA
The DNA here is from genome assembly GCA_004027165.1 of Ctenomys sociabilis. NCBI lineage: Eukaryota > Metazoa > Chordata > Mammalia > Rodentia > Ctenomyidae > Ctenomys > Ctenomys sociabilis. The sequence goes on from PVKA01005690.1 coordinate 40,393, forward strand.
TGAGTAAGTTTATTGACCATACATTCAAACCTAATAGTGTTATATATGTATAAATTTCCATATTTTGGAACATACTTTCATATACATTATTGAATTTATATACTTTGACAAAAGCAGCACAACTCTGTTTTAAAAAAATAAAAAGTATAAAACAGATAAATTTAGGGTAATGGTTAGGTCAATAGAATCAATTGTGAAATCCCAAAAGATGATTATATGAATTAAAATCCCTCACATTCCCAGTTCAGCTCATTTACCTAGATTAGAAAAACAAACTCAAATTTAAATTAGGCCCGTTCCCATTTTCTCCTTCCGCTGGGAGTTCGTTCACACTTGTTCGAGCTCTACCAGCTCCCAAACGCTTCACGCTTACAAAGGTTCTTCAACTGCTTGGCCATCAAGGTCTGGTCTCCCGATCAGGCCATCTGCGTAAGCTTGTGCTTGTGCCACACTACTTACACATAGGAAGCACAGAAATAATTGTGTTTTCCTTTTTAACTTGAGTGGGATTATTATGAAGAATTCTTGGTTCTTAAACAGGAAAACAATTTGGTTCTTAAACATTAGTTAAATCACATGGAAGACAAAATACATGTTAAGCTCTACGGAGGTCTTAAGATACAAGTCACAGGACTCTGGCCGCTCTGTGCTGTACTGACTTCAGGAGGACAGCACAGACATGCTGGTCAGATCTTCCTAGGACATACTTGAGAGGAATAACTTCTTAGGGCTATGCATCAAAACCAGGATCTACAGGAATTCAGTGAGCTGACACAAGAGCCCGAGATAACATGGTCAAGTTTCAGAGAGCTAAATGCAAATATACCTGTAGTTGTGGGGTAGCAGGTACTTGGTATTATGAATTTTCATTGTATTTAACCTCATTAAGAGTTCAAAAAAGAGACATATCTGATAACCAACTCAAGAAAGGGTCTGCTCTAAGATAAGATCAATGTAAGATTGGGTGACAGTTCTACTTCTCTGTTCCAGCAGGCCACAGCAAAATTACATTCAGTTATCATCATGACTCTGGAAGCGAGCTAGATAAAGTAGAACCCAATCAGCTGAGGGAAAAGAATGACAGAGAATATAAATAACAATGCTGATAACAGGGAGGGGGTTGTGGCACACACCTATAAACCTAGCACTCAAGAAGCTGAGGCAGGAGGATCACTGTGAGTTTGAGGCCAGCCTGGGCTACATAGTGAGCTCAAGCCCAGCGTGAAATGCACAGTGAGATCTGGTCTCAAAAAAAAAAAAGTAGCTAACAGTATTAGTTACACTAGTAGCTATTAATATTTATCTGGTAAAGGGTTGGTGAGACAACTCAGTGGACTAAGCATGTGCTTTGGAAAGTGCAGGGAGCAGGGTTCAGTCCCCAGTCCCCCATGCTGCACCAGGCCCCGCCCCTGGGGCATGCTGAGTCTGGATGTGGTAGCACAGGCCTGTAATCCCAACCCTGAGGAGGCTGAAAACAGGGCGATCACCATGAGTCTGAGCTGCACAGTAAGATCCTGTACCAATACATAAAAGAAATAAAAGTAATATTTATCTGGTAATTATTTTATATCATTTTATATCCCATTCATTCAATAAATAGCTAGCATTTGTACTATACTTTCTCTGTGCTGAATGCTAGTGCTATAAGGAAGGGAGAGATTACAGCCACTCTGGCTAGTACTTTCTGTTTTCCACCCGCATTTCCTGCATCCTTTTCCCCCTCCAGAAATGTGGCAGCAGTTCCTCTTTTACTAGAACAACCTTACCTCTCTCTCTGTTCCCTTTACACTAGGCTAGTATATACCTTTTATGGTAGCTTTTTTTTTTTCAGAAATAAAAGCTTCAATGACATAATACAGATACCGTACAATTCACTATGTGCTATGAGGTAACATAAGATTACCTCAAATTTTATAAAACTTTATAAAATGAGAATTGTATTTGCCTTCATTTTATAAAGAAAGAAACCTAGGCTTGGATATATTAATTTATTTGTCCTAGTTTACCAGGTAGTAGGTAGCAAAGGAGAATTTCAGTACAGGCAGTCTACTTTCAGGACTGGGAAATCACAACCTCTTAGCCACTCACTCATCCAACTACTGAGATCCTAACTGCATGCAGGCAGCAGAGCACAGGATACAAAAGTGAATCACAAAGAGAAGGTCTCTGATCTTGAAAAAGGCCATCAGGGAAGAGCTCAGAGACATGATGTCTGTGCCATGACTTGAAGGCATGAATGGTGAGCGAGGGTTCCAAGCAGTGTTCCAGCAAAGTGAAGAGCAAGCACAAAACCCCTAGTGGGAGGGTAGCTGATGTATCTGGGGAATGCCAAGGAAGCTCATGTAGCCAGAGCTGGGTGAGAGGGAAGGAAGGAAAATGGGAGGGAGGCCGCAGGAAGCCACACTGCCTAAGACCTTGTAGGCCACTTAAAGCATTTGAGCTCTGAGCATGAGGCAACCACAGGCTGGCTTTGATTAGAGTATCCAGATCTGATGTCGGTTTTACTAGGAACCCGTTGGGTCTTACGCTATGGAAAGACCAAGTGGGGAGAAGTAAGGAACGGGGAGGCCCATGAAGAGACTATCGCAATAACAGGCGAAGTGTGCTTGATGGCAGCAAGGGATATCTAGGAAGTATATATGTAGAGATATGATCAAAGAATCAGGTGGATGTTTAAATTAAAACAGATAAAATTTTATTACAGTACAAGACGCATGGCTATTAATCCCTCTCAAAATATCCTCTCTGCCCTTCAGCCACACTTGCCCTATCATTCTTGCCATTTGTTGAAGCAATTCTGGAACAGTTTTAACAAATTAACGTTAGTCCTTGCACATGATAAGTAAACACTGGAAAAGATATTTACTGTCATCACTAGGGGAATGTAAAGGAAAACGAGATAACATTACACACCTATTAGAAGGCTACATACTAAAAAGGGCTGACCAAATAGTTTAAACAAATGTAACTGCTAAAAAATCTGAATGCCATCATACAAAGATCTAACTTACTAGGGGTTAGGAGATGTCAACCAGCTTCAGCTCTACTACTAGTTATGTAGAGATGATTCTTCAGCTTGCTTATTCACTTATTGTCCCATTCATTCAATCAGCAGCTAGCATTTGTGCTCCGCTTTCTCTGTGCTGAATGCTAGCGCTATAAGGAAGGCTGTAATTTCTGTTTTCCAGGACCCGCATTTCCTGCATTCCCTTTTGCCCTCCAGGAATAGATGCAGCAACAGTTTCTCTTTCACTAGGGCACCCTTACTTCCCTCTCTCTGCTCCCTTTACACTAGGCTACCACACTACTTTTATGGTAGCATTTTTTTTCTACAATAACAGCCTCACTGACACAATTCAGACACTATACAATTCACTCACTCAAAGTACACAATTTAATGATTTTTTTAGGAAACTCACAGAGTTGGCAAGCACCACCAGTTAACTTGAGGGGATTTTATCCCCCCAAAAAACCCTGCACACATTAGCAAGCACTCCTTCTCCCCTAATCCCCTCCACCCTCTTCAATCCCTGCTATTTCTGCCTGTATAGATGTCCGTCCTGGATATTATATATAAAGGGAATTATACAGCATGTTGACTTTTGTGGCTTCTTTCATTTAATACAATAGCTTCAAGATTCATTCATGATGTAAAATGTATCACTACTCTATTTTTCATTTCTAAATGTCAATCGACATTTTCTTTATCCAGTTTTCAGTTGGTAGACATTTGGGCTGCTGCCAGGTTTTGGCTATTATGAAATGCTGCTATGAACATTTTTGTGTGGGCATGTTTTCATTTCTCTTAGGTATGTATTTGGGAGCAGAATTTCTGGGTCACATGCTAACTCTATGCTGGACATTTTTAGAAGCTGCTAGACAGTTTTCCAAAGCAACTGCATCACTGTATAATCCTAATAGCAATATATTTTCTCCATATCCTTGTCAGTACTTGGTATTATCTGTCCTAAGTGGAATCTCATTTTAGTTTTTATTTATATTTCTGTTGATAGCTAATAACTTTGAGTATCATTTCATGTGATTATTTACCATATATATAGCTTCTCTGAATAAATGTCTATGCAGATTTGTCTGATTTTTAAATTGTGTTTCCTTTTCATTATTAAATTGTAAGTATACTTTATGTACCCTTGATACAAGTCCCTTGATACAAGTTACAAATTTTCCTCCCATTCTGTGGCTGTCTTTTCATTCTCTTAATAGTTGTCCTTCGGCTCGCTGGATCCTCATTGGACCCAGAGCGCAGGCCTGGCGCGTGAGTGAGATGACCCGGGGGCTGATGGATCCTGATTTGACCCTGAGCCCAGGTAATAACTCTATCTAAGCTCTACCCCGAAGGTCAGAAGACAATGCTGTAGAAAATGACAAAGGGAAGGAACAAAATGCAGTCTCAGGCCCCAAGCCCACCCAGAACAAATGCAGAAGACACTAGCATAGAAGAAACTGGAAATCACACACCTGACATCTCTGAAATAATAGCATGTGAAGTAAAGAAACAACTGCAGAAAGGTATCGAGGAATCAGATCAGAAATAATTTCTCAAGTAAAAAAAGAAATGATAACTATAATGAAAGAAGTACTAAGTACTCCAAAAGAAGACACTGATAAAAAAATAGAGCAGAATATAAAAATGATGGAATCCTTGAATAAGCAACATAGGAGAGAAATAGAATGCATAAAGAAGATGCAAAGTGATATATAGGAATATAAAACCTCAATCACAAGCTGGCAAAACTTTGAATGAAAGTGAGAATAGACTTTCAGACATTAAAGACACCATAGTAGCTAATGAAAAAGTAAGAAAAGAGCTCTTAAAAACAACTAGGATGCAGGAAAAAATATTCAATACCTGCAAGACAATGCAAAGATGCACAACATAAGATTAATAGGCACCAATGAGGAGGAAGGAGTCAATACAAATGATATAAAAAGAACATGGATGGAAGTAATAGCAGAAAACTTCCTAAATATGGGGAAACTATCTGACAATCAGATAACCAAAGCATATAGAACTCCAAATAACATCAACCCAATTAAAAATACATCCAGTTGTATAATAATGAAGATCCCAACAACTCAGCATAGGAACAGTATTCTAAAAAGCCTCTAAAGAAAAGAAATAGATCATTTAAAGGAAAACCCATCAGGATAACGGCAGGTTTCTCTTCACAAACCATCAAGGCAAGAAGAACATGGAGCAAAGTACTTCAAATCTTATAAAAAAAACAAATTGCAGGGGATACAAAGGAAGGACCATTTTTGTATTTGTATATATAGAATATCTAGGATAGATATACAGCTAACCTTCACTTAATTCGATGAGTAGAAAGATGTATACTAATAGTGTTTGGACAGGATATTCTGTCTGCTTCTTGTACTATGAATAACCACTAAGAAGAAAACAATGTACAATGTATTAATTATTGAAACTGTCCTATTATTCAGTTTTGATACTGTTTCACTGCTATTTGTTTCTCAATAAAATAAAAAAAGAAAAAAAAATTGTAATCCAGACTGATGTACCCTGCAAAACTCTTTCAAGTATAATGTAGAAGTGAAATACTTCCATGACAAAGAACATCTTAAGAATTTCATGATGACAGAGCCAAGTCTATACTGACTACTAAAAGATGTTCTAGAGAGGGAGCAAAATGATCACAACTCCATGAATGAGAATGGAAAGAACCCACCAAATAGGGCAAGCAATTAAACGCAGGAGGATAAGAGGTACACAAAAGCAGTCTTTCAGTTATTCTGTATACAGCAGCAACATATTTCTATCAGCATACTTTAAAAAAAGACTTGTCTTTCACCCTATGGGTCATGACACTATCTGGGTCTACAGGGTGGATATCAAGAAAATAGCAGTAGCTCGGTCCCACAAATGAGACCTGGCCACCAGTAAGTGCTATGGACATTATCCATGTCCACGACACACTAGAATGTTCTGCAATATCCTATCCTCAAACTGTTAGAAGTGCTGGTCATTTATTTGTCACTCCAGTATTTATCTTAAGTTTTATTCTTAGTAATTCTTTACTATCATGAAAACTTTTTCTTAGTTCAATTGTTCTGAAACATTTAGGTTGTAATTAATATTTAATTTTCTGAATATTGCTTAATCTGAATTTTTGTTTTAAGATTTATATTGTAGATTTGACTTACAATCTATTTAATCTTTTTTTTTTTGCTTTATTAAATGTTTATTGGTTCAGCAGGTATGTACAGTGTCTGCTCCTGCCTTGAAAGGGCAGGAAGGGTATGCCTAGCCTGGCCCCACATGTCTACCCAGACACTTGCCCTTTTACTCCAGAGGCCCAGGGAGCCCCTGGGTCCCCTCAGTCCTACTGGCCTTGGCGGGGGTGGCTGCCCCTGCTGACCTCTGGCTGCCTTTACCCACTCCCCTATGAGGCTGGCCTCCAGCTTGCGCACCTCAATGACAGATGCAGTATCCTCTGGGTGAGACGCTCTGAGGTCCAAATACATGATATGATATTTTTTCCTAGTATTAGAAACTTTAAAAAGTATATTTCCATTTTCAATTGACTTTATATTACTTCTTCCCTATCTTTTATACACACACACACACACACACACACACACACACACACATAGAGATGTATATATGAAAAAGATGTGTATAACTCAATGTAAGATTGATATTGTCTCATAGAAATCTTTAATGACCTTTTAAATGGGTTCATCTAATATATTTTACATAGTCCTGCATAATTATTATTTTGAGAGCTCTTTATTCTTCATCCAGGAGCATATAGCAACTTCTCTTACCTTCTGAAATATGCTTTTTGTTATTTCCTACATGTTATGTCTGGAGGTATTAGAATATTTTGAGTTTGTATAACTGGAAAATAGTTTACTTTTAATTTTCAAAGATATGTTTGCTAAGTATAAAATTCAAAGAGGACAGATCTTTTTTTTTTCCCTTTCTTTCAGTACTTTAATTAGTGTAGTTTCTTACATACTTGGTCTTTTTCTTTCATTCTAATGTGGAATAAGAACCTATTTAATTTTGTTATACTATAGCTAATTTTTTTATGTATATGCTTTAATGATTTTTTTCTTTATAATAAGTTTTGGACAATTTCATTTTTGTACATCTGGGTATGATTTTATTCAAATTTCTTGTGAAAAAGGTTTATTTTTCTTGGAAATGTGGTGTTATAAGTTCAACTGAATTCAGAAATTTTAAATCTTTAAATATTTATTGCTGACCTCTTTCTACTTTGAGAATTCTAATTATATGAATATAAGTTTCTTGATTTTGACAGAGTGAACTATTATATGACTGATCTGTAAATTCTTCATCTTTATTTTGGATAATTTTTATTGTTATATTCATATAAGTTTGTAAACAATTTACTTACAATAAAATAAAGTTATAAGAAAAAATAGTTGTCTTTTTTTTTGGTGGAACTGGGGATTGAGCTTAAAAGTGCTTGCCTAATGTCAAATTTATTTTGTGTGTGTGTGCATGTGTTTGTGCATATGTATCTAAGATCTTTGTTGTCATCTACAAAACTATTGCTAATTTGAGATCACAAAGATGAACTGAACTTTTCTTGTGGGAATTTTACAAGTTGAGCTCTAATTCTTAGTCTTTTTTTTTTTTTTTTTTTTTTGGTGGAACTGGGGATTGAACTCAGACCCTTGCACTTGCCAGGGAAGCACTTATTCTCTGAGCCATCTCCACAGCCCTCTAATTCTTAGTCTTTTTAACCATTATGTCTTAATTTTGCACAGATATAAGAAGTCCAATTTATTCTTGTTTTGTGGGGGTTTTGCCTTTGTGTTTGGTGGTCATATGGATTGCACCAAGGGCCTTTCCCATTGCTAAGCACATGCTCTGATGCAAAGTTCCACCCTCCAGCTCCCTCAACCTCATTCTTTATCATGTGAGTATCTAGCTTTCCAAGCACCATTTGTGGACTATGCTATATGTTGCTTATTTTCAAGTTATTGTGGTTGAAATTCAACAGACTACAACTGCACAGTCTTTTTAAACATTCTCCCACTGAGTATTTCACCCCCTTTACAGAGCCCTCACTGCACTGAACTTCCTCACTAGACTATAAGAGTTGTAAATCTATTTCTCATTGAAATCCTCATGTCTATTAGATGTGATACATAATATGCGATCCATAACTATTAGCTAAATGAGTACACAGAAATAAGGCAGTTACTCTCAGCTAAAGTAGACTTATCTATAAAATCAGGGAGTGGATTAAGTGATTAGTTCTTTTTGGTGTCCAACAAACAACTGCTCTTTATTATCTGAGATTTTCCCTCCAATCATTTATATATAACCACTGAAATAAGAAAGACTAAAGAGAAAGGCTGTCTTCATAAACTTTATTGCTATGTGGTTTAAAGCATCTTCTGAAAAAGGCAAATTATATAAAGTGTTTTTCTCCAAAAGTTATTCTTAACAATCAACAATGGTGTGGGGGAGAAATGGGTCATGCCAATGATAGCTTTTTTTTTTAATCCATTGTTGTGGTTCCTTTCTGAAAACACAGATGGATTATACTGATGGGTCTGTGGTCATATTCACTTCTTCATAACTGAATGTGAGGCAGTATAAATAGAGACAAAAGCCTACCTCTTAGTGTAAATGCCTTTCTTCTAAAGTCCTCCCAATTTTCTCCTTGCCAACCTCCCAATTCTCTTGCTTTTATGGCTAGGCAATTCTAACCTTTCTAACCCTCTTAGCTGTTGAAGTAAGTCTATTGTATGCTGAATTCTGTATTTTGACACTTCAAATATCAGGTTGTATTCAACAAAAATTATCAGTAAGTAATATTTGTTGGTTACACGTTAGTAAGATATCTAGAAAGGTGACAGAGAGAGAGAGAGAGAGAGAGAGAGAGAGAGAGAGAGAGAGAGTACGTGAAGTCTGCCTTGATGTTACAGTTTGGATCTTGACATTAAGTACCCAGCTGTGGTAAAGGTCCACATAAAAGCATGGCCCATGAGGTAAAGATCTGGACCCATGCATGGTGCCAGAACCTTTAAGAGGCTGGCAGTCATTAGCAGGGTGCCCTTGACAGGAATAGTGGGGCCCCTTTCCCCTTGCTAACATGAGGCAAATGGCTCTGCTTTGGCACATGCTCCTGACTTGCTACATGCCTGAGAGCAGTGAGACTGACCCATCATGGACCAAAACGTCTAAAATTGTGAGCCAAAATAAACCTTTGATCTTTATAAACTGATTATCTCAGGTATTTACTATATTAAAGGAAGGCTCATATACTTGACTCCTCTTTTAAGTTAAAACATGTCCATTGTTTGTTGTACCAGTGTAGCCTTGTGTGGCTTAGACTACTATGTATATTGGATAGCTCTATTATTTTATGATAAATCAAGGTAAGATAAGTTGCAAGTGATAGCTTTATTTTTCTTCTAATGCAACAAGGATACGACAGTTACCTTTCAGTGTGAGTGAACTGAGATTTCTATGCAGAAAAATTTGGAACAGGATAAAGAAGAGTCCAAAGAAAAGGTAATGGCATTTGCAATAGTGGGAAAAATCTTTCAAGTAGGGGATTTTTTTTTCTCTTTCATAGTCTTAAGACTGCCCTAAAAGTTTATTTTTGTCTTCCATTTTTCTTTGCTGCTGTTCTCTGTAAAAAAAAGACAGAAGCAGTTCCTTTTGTTTGGTTTTAATTATTGGTTGTCACTGTTGGTTTCTATTGTTGGTTTGTTGGGTTTTGTGTTTTTGAGACAGGGCTTACCAAGCTGCCCAGGTCAGTCTCAAATTTATGCTCTTCCTGTTTCAGCTTCCTGTATAGGCACAAGTCAGGTTGTCTGGCTCCTTTGTATTTTAATGAGAACTTCCTGTCATGGCACAACTCATAAAAACAGTCTAATGCTACAACTTAGGGGGATTTATTACCATGGGAGGGGTGACAGAATTTCCATTATATGTGGAACAATTCTACACAAAGGATTTATTTATTCTTTACAGGGAGTTCCATAATTCTCAGGCAATGAGAGACAGCAGACTGGAAACAGAGACCCTACAACTTTCTTACCTTTTCCCCTAAATATCAATGCAACTAATCCATTAAGTATAAATGTTAACACCAAAATGAGTTACATTAAGTTGACCATCTCTAAATAAGAATAATATGAAGGTCTAAACACCCTGCAATGTATTAATAATCAAGAGTAGCCCAGATTTATATATAGAATTTCTGTCTAGGGCAGTTACTCACACACTGGACTCCTGTGAGGGTCAAGGCTATATGTCAAAGAGCTGTGAAATCTCTGAGAATTAAAAAATGCTTTGCTTTCATTTTCATGATTAGACAGGATTAAATAAACAACTCAGTGTGATCATATTCTGGTCATCTGTGTTAAGAAATGCCACAGCATTTCGTTCTGTGGCAGCATTTGTAAGGGCATTAAATGAGAACACAAAGTGAAGGGATCAACCACTACAGGTCCTTTTCTCAGCCAAGAGACCACCGATGTATTCCCTATGGTCATGAGTTCACAGACATGAGAATTTCTGTCATATTTATTTTCATGAGTTTTGCATAGACTGGCTACTCCTCCAAAACACTGCCTTTGAGAGCTTCCTGCTGCCTAATATTTTCTCAGCAGAACTGAATTCTTAATTTTTTAGAGTAGGATTTTCATCCTTTTGCAAATTAAACAATGCCTATCTTATAATTAAATTCAACCGTTTAAGCTGCACATTTCATTATTTTATTATTATTAATAAGAATATGATTTAAAATTTCTGACAAAAGTCATCCTCTTAATCTTAGCAGTGGTGTCATTTTTACAAAAAGAATAACGATATTATGACACTCAAGGCTTCATGTAATTTTTTAAATTTTATAATTTTACTCATAAATAAATTGGCAGAGTAATATAAATATTTCTTATATTCCTAGAAATATTTTGAGGAAATATTTAGAACTAGAGAAAACCTTGGCTATTAAGTTTCTGAGCTCCAGAAAACCAAGGCTCTGAGAGGTATGCCAAAGCAAATAGTAAGACTTACAGAAGTAAGATGTAGCTTAGAGATAGTGTGCTTAGCATGAATAAGGCCTTGGGCTCAATTCCCAACACACACACACACATACACACATACACACACACAAAAACAAAACAAAACAAAACAAAACTAATCCAGTCTTTGGACTCATAGTTCACAGGAAAAGTGGAATCCTGTGAACCTTAATTTTGCAAAACATGTGGTACTCTTTATGATTGTGAGTCAAGATGACTCAATTCTTAACTTCTAGAACACTAATGCTATCTGACTCTAGCACTGCTAATGAAGGGATAATTTACTGTAAGTTACCTGAAATTTGGAAATCCTAGAATTTTCCCATTAGAAATTGAGGTGTGTGCCTCTAAGCTCAGTGCTGAGGCTGGGTGGATCACCTTCAATTGCCTGAGCAACCCTGGCTGATCAAGAAGATGGGCAAGTGCTGGGGTTGGCTCAATGGTTAAACATTTGCCCAGCACACTCCACACCTTGGTTTCTATCCCTAACACACACACACACACACACACACACACACACACACACACACACACCTTTCCTTCTATTATAAAGAAACAGAAACACAAAGAAAAACTTTAAAATAAACATATGGCCTGCCAGGGTCCAGAGACAACCCACAAACTGGGGAAAAATCTTAACCAACAATCACTCAAAGGTCTTTTTTCTAGAATATATAAGGAACTAAAAAAAATTAGGACCCCAACATTTAAAGACTCAATCAAAAATGGGCATCTGAGATGAATACGTACTTCTCAGAAGAAGAAATACAGTGGGAAACACATGAAAAAATGTTCCATAGCACTGGCTACTTGATAAATGCAAATTAAAACAACACTGAAATACCATCTTGCCCCAGAAACAATGGCTATCATAAAGAAATAAACTAATAACATGCTGGAGAGGCTGTGGCAAAAAAAAGGAACCATTTTCCACTGTTCATGGGAATGTAGTGTGGAGAATCCTCAAAAAACCAGGACTAGAGTTGCCATGCAAACCAGCTATTCCCCTTCTGGGTATTTTCCTAAAAGAACTGAAAATATCATGCCATGGTAATATATGTGCATCTATATTTATAGTAGCACAATTTGTTATAGCCAAATCTTGGAAACAAACAAAATGCTCATCACCTGAAGAATGGATAAAAAGATGTATTTTTATACAATGAAGTATTACTCAGCTATAAAGATAAGCCTTTATAGGTAAGTAGGAACAACTAGAGACTATACTCATAAGTGAAATAAATCTGACCCACATGTATAAATATTGTATTGCTCCCCTAGTGTAAGAACCTGAAAGAAAAAAAAAAAACCCTGAAAATTATAAAAGAGATAGTAAAAAAGAGAGAAACTGAACTTAAGAATTCATGAAGATAAGAGAAATGATAAGAAAAAAGGAATAATATACAAGTATATAAACAGATGGCTGAGATGATTGTACTAATAATTTCCATCAGTCTTTTGGAAATAGTTAATGTGTAGAATTTTCACCTTGACTAACTTTACATGCTGATATCTTTGATCTAAGCAATGACATAGAAAAAAGCAGAGCTGGCCAGATAGCTCAGTAAACTAAAGCACCACTAGGGACCAGAGTTTGATCCCCAGCTTGCCATGCCAGCCTGCCACCGGGACACACTGAGACAGGGATTGAGACTGGGCATGGTGGTGCGTGCCTGTAATCACTACAAATCTCATCTGTGCAGTGAGACCCTGTAGACCCTGTACTAAATACTTTTAAAGAAAAAAAAAAAAGAAACTTGAGAAAAGCAATGTGTAATAGAAAAACCACGCTTGAACACTTCTCATTTTGGTCTTCGAAAGGCATACTATTTTTAATGCCTTCTTAATTATTATTATACTCTCATTAGAATATTTTTAAAAAGTAAAAAGAAGACAAAAAATAAGGTTTATTGAAAGCAAGAGGTAATAATTCAATTATTTGTCCAATCTTACACAACTATATCTGTTAATCTGAGCAACAGATTTGATGATAAAAATAAATAGAACCACCATTGTTATTAACTATTCTTGTTTTGAAAATTGGTAACATATGTATTATTGTATGTTACCCCGTTTTTGTCTTTGTTCCTGCTATTCATCGGTGTTTTTGTTTTTACTATTCAAAATAGAGTTCTGGGGAGATAGCTAAATGGCATAAGTACCAGCCTGGGAAGCACAAGGTCCCAAGTTCAATCCCCGGTACCACACACACACAAAAAAAATTAAATTAAATTAAGAAAAAACGTGACCACTTCCAAAATGTAATGAAATTCTGTGCTCGAGGACAGAAATACAATATGTGATTAAACAGGTGAAACTGAGCATTGTGGAAAACCATTTTCTATTGGTGAAATATTATATAACAGACATGACATTTGGAAAAATACCCAGGAGGGGAATAGCTGGCTTGAATGGGATCTCCAATCCTAGCTTTTTAAGGAATCTCCACACTGATTTCCATACTGGTTATACCAGTCTGCTCTCCCACCAACAGTAGAGCAGGGTTCCTTTTTTTCTACAGCCCCTCCAAGACATGACACTGTAGATACTGAGGTCAGTTATAAAAATAATCCTCAGGAATCAAGAGACACCTACGTCCTCTGAGCTTGCCTCCTTCCTGACCGCCACACTCCCACTCCCATGATGCCAGCTGCCATGGTGGACCATCTCACCACCTTCTTTCTCTTCCATGTCTGCCAGGTAACATCCTAACCATCACCTTTTAAATATTGAGAACCTTTCGCAGTTTGCTGATAAGGTACTATGCTGTCTTTGCCATTTATTTATTTGTATACGTGTCTCCTATACTCCCTTGTAACAGAAATTCACTATAGGCCAGTACAATGCATATAATATACAGAGGCTGAGTTCATGCAGCAAGTGAAGTTTAGGACAAACAGGTTTCAAAATTCATAATAATACTTGTTTTCTGCAAAATATTACTATCATTTTTCTTAAAAAGTTAATTATAAACAACCATATTAATCATTATAAAAGAATATGAAGCAATATAGAAAAATGCTTAAAATAATGTTGAGTGAGAAAAGCAAAAACCAAAACAAAATCTAGGCTATGTTTTTACTTACAAATATATATATATATGCATATGGGCAAAATGTGGAAGGTAAAACAGAGAGATAAAAATGATTTTCTCTACTGGATAAAGAATTATTGGCTTCTGTTAATATATCTATGTTTACACAATAAATATGGTTTTAAAATGTATACACTTGTAGTAATCAGTACTATTCACAGTGGATACTGCTGCTGATATTTCTGGACAGGGAAAACAATATGTAGCTATCCTGTGGCTAAGGACTCTCAGCTTGCTGGCATGCAGAGACAGAGACACCTGACAGCTACTAGAATTGTAGAGTCAGTACCTGAGAAGACGGCTCACAAGATTGGCAGGTTAACTTGTGCAAGCCACTTTTAAAGTAAAAAAAAACAAGGAAAAATTTTTAAATGACTTCAGTATTTATCATCCACTAAAAGCATAGCATGAATTGTGTCTTTAAGGCTAGTAGCACAGGCCCAGGAATATTGTAAAACATAAATATATTCCTTTAGGTCAGTTTACAGTTTTATATTCTTGTCCAAAGGCAAATGTGTACTTCCAAATGTTTATTTCATAAAGCATATCATTTTTAAGTGAGCCTGTTTTGTTTCCTATTTCCTAAATAGCCTTGAATTGCCATTTTCAGATATATTTTTATCCATTTAATTTTTTAAAATGAATTATTAAAGCATTATTACATATTTAAGAAATTCAATTATAAGTAAAAATTAATACCTTTTATCGGATGAATTTATATATAATGTTTTTATGGTGAGATACATATATACCCATCAAAACAACTACCCACCTCAACAAGTTACTGAAGGCTAATTGCCCAGGGACCACTGCATTGGTATTATTTCACTGGACTGATTTGGAATTGTTCCTTTGAATAAAAATAATAAACTTACTCTTTTATTGCTCCTTTTGTGACTTTATCAACATAATGATTTAAAATGAAACTAATTTCACATGGTGTTTTAGAAAAATAATAGGTTCATTAATTTAAGACTTTTATTAAGTACAGATATTTTAAAGTACTTCAGTAATCCAATAAATCCTATTTCTCCACTGAATGAGGGTAATTTATTTCACATACTCCAGGCTGAAGAATTTTCTCAGAATCCTTGGATTGGCTGTGAGAAGAACACAAATTTCTCTAAGTATGCTGAACAATGCTTTAGGGCATACTCAGAGAAGATGCTATAAAAAAACTTTATTGCATCACACACATGGAACCAGATTCCCCCTCTCATGGGCTGTAGCCAGCATGAAGTTCACACTACATTAATTTGCACTTGTCAATATGTTGCTTTGCAAGTATTCTTAAGGCATGCTCAAATGTGTATTCTGACTCCTCAAGTAGAATATACACTCCCTAAGGGCAGGACCTGGTCTTGTAGTTATTACTCCCAATGTTTGGTCTACTGGTCTGGGTAAGGCACAACCCTGGAACTGCTGCTGTCTGAGTGAGGAGCAGGGACGGGAATGTGCTAAACCTACAGCACTGAAAGAGTGTGAAGAACAGTGGAGAGCAGCTCTGTCATCACCAGGACGAGTGATTACATGTGCCACAGGCATGCCCAAGTGGCCCCCTCCCAGGCAGTCACGTTGTAAAGAGAGAAGTGAGACTGCAGGTGATAGCTGGCTAAGTCTCTGAAGTCTAGTTCTCAGGAATTCATCCATTATCCTAGCCTGCTGAAGAGAGTATACAGCTTCACAGACACGAAGCAGATAACAGATCCAAGCAACATTTTACTCTAATCTGTAGGTGTTAGGTTACAAGTAGAAAAGACTAACATTGCCACTACCCATGCTTAACAGACATGATGATCTGTCGTTAGAATGTTTCCAGAATCAAATAGAAGATTCAGAGGCCCATGGATTGGGCCTTCAGGTAAATCATATTGTTTCAACATTGACATTTAAAATTCCAGAAAAGAAAGTTCCATAAACTATTGCAACAATCTATTTCAATCTTAATGCTGTCAGGAAATGCTTATTTGAGACTACTGTGATTCTCAGTGACTGTAATTAAATGGTTTTGTTCTTGTTCTTTCCAAACTGAAGATCAGGATTAGGATTAGGTGTTTAACTTTCTCTTTGAAGGAATCTGTCAAATCCTTGAAGACAATGAAGCAGTGTTTTAGTCTTTAGTAAATGGATACAGTTCAACTTTTCTTTATTCCTTTTATTTATCTGGTTTGCATTAGGACTAACTTTCAGGACAAGCAAGACTACCACTCATCTTTACCAAAAGCCTTTTAAACAGATGTGCTTCTTCCAACAATCTAAGTCAATTGAATTTAGGTAATAACTCCTTTGTTGATTCATTACATGCTCAATGTCAGTTTTACAGTGCTGAAATCATGCTGCTGTAGAAACGAGCAGCTCCCAAATCCTTCTTTGCCCTATTTTATTCCAGGCAAAATTTTCTGAACTATTTCTTTTGTACCTGTGCTTTACTCTTAAATAATTACTTTGATTATTCAATGAAGGTCATTTTGAACTTAAATACCTTCTACTCAATGGCAGCTACAAATACAAATTTATAGTATATATAATCTATATGAAAAGCATTCTATGCCAGTACTTTTTTTTTTTTTTTAACGTACTTGGTACAGAGTCTGACTATACAGTTTGGACTCATAGTGATCCTCCTGTTTTCAGCCTCCCCAGCAGTGGGCTTACGGGTACCACATCATACTTGGTCTCAGCGCACCCCTGGGGTGGGGCCAGCATGGCCCACCAGGATTGAACTGTGGCCGCTGTACTCTGCCTATGTAGGCGCTTTAGTCTACTGAGCTATCTGGCTGGCCCTTATGTCAGTACTCTTATCTCTAAAAAATTAAATTGGCATTAACCAAAAACCAAATTGTAAATTAAAACAAAGTTGTAGTTTTGTTCTCATTCAAGCCATTATAAAGACATGTAAACTAAAAAGCAATAATGCCACAGCCAGAAATACACTCACTCAGCATTACTATTTGATGACTGAGAGACCAAGAATGTGGTATATTACGTTTATTGCAAAAAATTCTAAAACTACTAAGTTATAACTTAAGATTGATAGGTTTTCAAACTCAAAGCTCTGCATTTAAGCAAGGCACATGAGACTTTAAAAAGTTACATTTCCATATCGAGGGCCAGATTGGCCAGCTTTTTCTGTAAAGGGTCAATACTACATGTTCTGAGTATTGTAGGCTATATGGTCTCTGTTACACCTCCTCAAATCTGCTACTGTAGCAGGACAGCAGCAATGGGCACTATACAAACAACATAGCTGTGTTCTAGCTGGCAAGCCAGACTTGGCCTGCTGGCTAATGCTGGTTAACCCTCCCCTACGGACAGAGGATGTACATAAGCATGTTAACCAGGCACAGATGTCTGTGTAGGGGGTGTGGAGATCAGCAGTCTAGCTCAGAAGTCTCTGTCTCACCCAGAGTCATAGCAGCTTCATAGGCACGTATGGGATCAGGGGAGTCTCGCATGTGCAGTGTACAAGGGCTCTGCCCTTGCTGCTCAAGGCTTTATAGTCAGTGTCTTGAAATGCTTAATGATGTGTTATTGGGGTTTGAGTTCTGTCAGCACAGTCTGATGGCACATGGACTCTCTGCTGTCACTGCTGCACCACAGTGGTGTCAGAAGCGTGCTCTCCTCCAGCTTCCTCTTCGGGCCCTGCCTCGCTACAGCTGCTGCTCTCCACCCAGCGTGGGACCAAGTCACAGGTCAGGAACTGTGCTCTGCTCCTGTCCTGTGCTGACAAGAACCCAGATATGAGCCTTAAGGAAGGACTGTTGGGGTTTGAGGTGTCTAGCTGATGCATCTCAGGGAGGGGCTTGGAGGGCCCACCCATGCTGCGGGCCAGCAGGACCACAGCACACTCAGTACACTGTGTGTGGCACCTCCTCTCGGTCCAGGCACCAACTGTGTGCCAGTGTGGAGGCTGCAATTTTCTGGAGTGGCCTGTCAGCCTGCCCTGACTACCCAGGGGCCTGGTGTGTGGGCGCTGTTGCAGCTGCAGGTTCTGCAAGGCAGAAGGACAGGAAGCTGACGGGCCACATGTGCACGCTCAGTCATGGGGCTCCTGTGAGATCTGTACTGCCCCATCTGTACACCTGTACTGGAGAAAGCCAGGGATTAAAGAGCAAACAAAAAATACTGAGCCAAAGAAAAAGACTAAAAAAGAAAGAAAAAAGTTTTATATTTTAGTACCTTCTTGCTTGATTTCTGAACAAAGGACCTGACACTTTTACTTTGCATAGAGCACTGACAAAGGATCATCTTTGAGAGTTAGCAACCAGAATGGAAATTCCAGAAAAGAGAATTCCATTTATGTATCCTTTATTTAAGGTAAGCTAATCCAAAAGGCCAGGGCTTGCTCAGCATTCCAAAATCTCAAACATCTGGAAATGAGAATGTGCACTCCAGGCCCCAGCTGCTAAGGTGCTCCTCTGGGCTGAGTGATCAGGGACCCTCTCTGGCTGCCACATCAACGACTCTGCCAGGGATCAGCTCATTTTCTTCTGAATGGCTGTGAGTCATTTCTTAAGCACAATGAGCCATTGTGAAATAAAATGGACAACAAAAGCCCTAGAGCTTGTCTGAGCATCCACATTTCCTTTTCTATTTTTATTTTTCACATTTCCTTTTGAAGAGGGCAGTAATGTCACATTCTAATGTGTAAAAACATAACCGTCTTCTGATTTTAATAAACCAAGTATAATTTTATAAACATTTTTGAGATACAGAATTTGAATATGAGATTGGGCATTATTTGATCTGATATTAAGGAATTATATATTACTATTCCCAGGTGTACTAATAGCACAGTAATCATGTAAAATTACATTAATGCACACTCAAGTATTAATGGGCAAAACAACAAACAAGGTCTCAGACTGACTTTAAAATTTCTGTAAGAGGAGAAATAGAGGAAGAAGAGAGAAGCTGAAAAAGAGAAAGACAATTACAAAAGATGAAGGCAGTGACAAGGAAGACAAAGGTGTTCACAGGGGGAACATGTGAAACAGATGGAAAAAGGGCCCATGCAATGTTGAGCATCAGTGATAGAAATTCAGGGATTTGTCCTAACAGTCCTTGTGCCCTCAAATGTTTTTAAATTCCATGATGAACTGTGTGTATGTATGCCTATAGTTACAGGAAATTTCTAATAAAAGTCAGGGAACAGATTTCTTCTCCTCCTTCATACAAATACCATTTTTTTGGTGTGTGTGCACGTGCATGTGTGTATGTGTGTGCGTGTGTGTGTGTGTGTGTGTGTGTGTGCAAAAAAGCATCCTGTGAGGCTGTCAGGAGTTCTCCAAGCTAAAGCGATACAAAAGAATTGATGGGAAGGATAATCTACCCATCAGTTCCTGACACAATACAAAAAAGAAAAGAAGAAAGTGGGTGGAAGAAACTGCCATTGTTACCCTCCTAACCTTTCCATCTAATTATGCCAGAGTCAAGGCTCAGGTCACAAGGAAAATCATTCTGGTGGTCAAGCATTTGCCCTATTTTGTATACATCAAAAAAGCCCTTGTTCTTGCCACATTCCAATCTCACAGCTTCCCACCTAATTTAAAAATCTATCAAATGGTGAGATTAACTAAAACATTAATGACTATATTACAAGGAATACTTGTTTGCAAATCTAGAGATAGACTTCTCATTATGCTGAGTTGTATGATATGCAATACTTTAAAAATAATATGCTTTACAAATTATAGGTATTGCAGATGAATGCTCAACATGTCCAGCTTTTAAAAGTTAAATGTAAATTTCTCTCTTGAGTGCAGATGGTAGCCAAGCAAAATAGCTCTTTGGTCTTCCAGACAGAAGGTCAGGTCATGGCTGAAAGACCAAAGAACAATTGCTGCTTTGCAACTCCAAATCGTCCATGGAATGAGACACCACTACTTTCTTTTCTGAAATTGTCTGTTCAATACAAAATAGTTACAAAGAGTACCTATAAGATTTCCTTACATTCTGTCCATGAAAAATGGTAACAAGTGCATAATATCAAAAACATCCTGTATCAGTTCAGAGGTTTTATTGCTAACCCTAAGACAGCCTAAAAAATCATACCTTTTTAAAAAAATGTATCACTAAAACTCATTATGAAAACTAATATTTCACTGTTATGAGGAAATGTCTCAAATGAAAGCTCTTCCTTTAAGATCTTGCAGTTGTAGCCTTTATACCATTATGGGTAAATTCAAATGAGAATGCTAAATGATACAGGTTACAAGTACTTTAAAGCAGGTTATTAATTTACAAATGACATTATATTCTTATTGATCCTGAGTGTTTCTTTCTTCTAAAGCACTGCAAGTTTAAATAATACAGTGATTCTTCACTGTTGCACCCTCCCAATTAGCCAAAAATATTATGCTGGAAGAACATTGTACAATAATACAAGAGGTATTTAATAATGCTAGTGATTAGAAATGCAGTATACCAGGAAAGGAAAGGTTTCCCTCTTTGACTTGGCAGCCCTAAGCTTCCAGGACCAGACAGAAAGAATTTTCCATTCCACTATCAGGCACGCCCCCAACTGGATGAAATAAAGTAGTTTCATTACTTAAGTGGGTTAATAATGAAAAAATCCTCTGAAAGTGTAAACCTCTTTATAACACTTTAAATCTATTGGTACAAAATCAGAATTTTCATTTGATGTCTGGATTATAAATTAGTACCAAGGATTTTAATCATGACTTAAAAAACTTTTTTTGCAGTAAATTTTGTTATTTTCATTTCAATAGTTTTCTCAGTTGTCTTTGTACCATTTGTCATAAAGAATTAATAGGGCTTGAAGAGGGGAACAGGAAAAATACACTAAAAAAATTTGGACTAGAAATGTACTTGAAAAAAATTTACTTGGAGCTACATACTTTTAAATTATGGCAATTTCTTTAAAATAAAGCCACTAAGAAGTCAGTCTTGTTAATTTATAAGAACGAACAACCTGCTTTCATTAGACAAAAAGAATACAAACCTTCAAAGGCCTGTACTGGAAAGTTAAAATAGAAAATCAAAAGCAAGGCTTTTAAATCTGTGTTCATCTATGTTGTCAGTTAAAAACTGGAGTACCTACATGATCTCAATAAAGTCACAATATACAACATCTGTTCAAGCTGAAGGTGAAGTAAGCAGCATTTTCCTCCCTACATTTTGGTTCCACTGTATTTAGGCTTCCTAAGGAAACATATTCATGGTTATGTTCATGAAAACTGGTTTCACTCTGCCAACAATCAATTTGATTGACATATTTACACATCAACCCATCTCATCTTACACATTTTAAACCTTGTCATTTAAAATTGGATGCAAGTTGGCATCTTTCAAGAACTTTATGTTCATATATTTTAGGTACAAACTGCATTAGAACTTTTTTTTAACTTTTGTAAGTAATAGATACACATATCCAAATGTATATTTATGACCTGTCAGATTGGAATTTTTTATGCATGTAGTTGTAGCTCTACTACTTCCTGTGAAAGGTGATAATTTTAGGCAACTATAAATGAAAATCTTTTAATAGTATAAACGAGATCATTGCATTAGTTAGAAACAATATGTGAAATAAATAACTTAGGGACAAAACCACATCAACTTCAGAAAGAATGTTAAGGATATCTTTACTTGGTTCTTCTACTTGTGCCATCTCTTACCTGGTCTTTCATTTCGAGATCCCTTTTAGCTTTTACTCTGTAGTCTCTGTGCTCCTTTTCTGCCTCATCTTTTGATACTTGGGCTTTATTCAACTGGAAGCGCAGTTCTCCACACACCTGTTAGATTGTAGAAACTAGATCAATAGCTGCTGAAGGCGACCCTGCAATGCCTACAAGTAGATCTTTTGGTGCCCTCTAGAGGTCAAATAGATGAAATGCAATAGCACTTAAGAACGACTACTACAATATTTAAGAGAGCCTTTTTGAGATTTGGAGGCATTATCAGGGATTGCTGAGTCGGACAGTTTCAAATTACGGATATATGCATAAACTAAATAATTTAAACTGCAGATATAAGTATGTGACCCCAAATAACCATTTCAACAGAATATTATCAATCAAAATGCACCATTACATAAATTTTAATTAGGTAAAATAAGTAAATAAAACAGATACAATGGTGCAGCTGTATCCCTGCTGTGTGGAGGCTAAGGAAGTAGGATCACAAGTTCAAGCGTAACCTAGGCAATTCAGCAAGACCCTGCCTCAAAATGAATAAGGGCTATGGATGTAGCTGAGTAGCAGAGCATCCCTGATTTCAATCTCTATTAAATCAAAAATAAAAAAGGTTATGTTATTTTTCACTCCATTTTAAATTTTCTGGTTAAATATTAAGCCTATATTATAAAAATGTATTAACTTTATTATGCTATTATTTAAGGAAATTTAGAAAGAAAATTTTCTCTATAGAGTTCAGTGCCAATGCACTTTATTATTCATAATTAGTGTGTAGTGCATCGTACCTACTGTGAACTTTGTAGATAACCTAAGCGCTATGGAAATTAAGGAATATTTCATAGGAAAATTTATAAACTGGAACTAAACACATTTTATGCTTCAGAGTCAAACCATTCAACATAAAAAGATAACACACATTTAAGTAAAATAATTTTAATATATCATTAATTGATGAAAACACATAGTGTCTTAAAAGTGTTGTGTATCTGTCTTTGTACAATTTATATTGTTTCCCAGCTCAGAGCCTCAACACACACAGAATTAGGTGATAAATCTTTTTTGGTAATTTATTTTTATTTTTAATTGATATACAATATATGAGCTTTTTATGTGGTACACTGGGACAATTTGTATACATATCTACAATGTGTAACCAACAAATCATTTCAAACATTCATCATTATCTTTATCTTAAAAAGAGTGATGACTTTTGGGCTCCTAACTGTTGTTTTCTTTCTTTAAAATTAGTTATACAAATTAAAGAGTTCTAAGTGAAGAAATTATGGGTCTTTCAACATAACTGACTATGTGATTAATATACAAGTCTGCTTCTAATTTACAAAAACAGATTTTTAAAGATTATATATTACCTAATGGTTATATCTCATTGAAACTTCTTAATTTTAATACTTCTCTAAAAATTATGATTAGTTTCATCATTACTCAGGCATTAGAATATGCTAAGGTACAAAACCAGTACGAGTTTCCTATGTTTAAGTAAAAAAGCCATTTGAAAGATAAATCTAGCAGGGCATGGCACTATGTACCATCGGAGGTGGAAGTCCAAGGGTGCTGGAAGTCCAAGGGTGCCTGAGCTTCTTAGCAAGAGCCCATGTCAAAAGGGAAAAGAAAGAAAATAAAACAAAACTAAGATTAAGTTACAGTGACAAGACGGAAGAAAGTCAGTATGATTTTCTACTGCGGAGCTCTGAAAGCTAACACAAGAATAAACTTACTAAAAATTCTACTTGAAATCTTGCTGCATTCAATGTATGAGTTTAATCTCTCCCTTTAAAAATTATAAATTTACAAAAAGGTTCTTTATGTTAAAGGTAAAATTTAAAAACTAAGAGTAGCATAAACTAGAGGCTCTCACCAGCCTGATAGCTCCACAGACTAAAGTGCCCGCTTAGGCAAAGCACAGAGGCTGGGGCTCCATCCCTGGCGTGTCGGGCTGGCCCCACCCCCAGGGCGCCCTGAGACAGACTGAGACTGGGTGTGGTGGCGCACACCTGTAATCTCAGTGCTTGAGAGGCTGAAGACAGGAGAATCACTACGAGTCCGATTTATGTAGTGAGACCCTGTAGACCCTGTAGATCCTGACCTAAATATAGAAAAAAATAATAAATTGGAGGCTTCCAATTTATTCTTTTCAATTATTCAACATTCCATCTGTTTGATTTAAATCTATGAATGAAGTACAAAAATCTCATATTGATAATACCAGAAAATTACAAGTACACAACACCAACACAAACATTATGTAATAATTCTCTAAATACCAGGTCCTATTTAAATTTTGTTCTTAATTTTACTTCTAAAGTTCCTTTGCTTTTACTTTCAGTTCCACATTTGCTATATTTATCCATAACATTAAAATT
Source organism: Ctenomys sociabilis (assembly GCA_004027165.1). Taxonomy (NCBI): domain Eukaryota; kingdom Metazoa; phylum Chordata; class Mammalia; order Rodentia; family Ctenomyidae; genus Ctenomys; species Ctenomys sociabilis. The sequence continues at coordinate 64,587 of PVKA01005690.1, forward strand.
TCATTTTAAATAAATCAAATTAATTGAACAATAATTATATTGGCTCAGGATTGGAAGCAAGATCAAAACCATTTATTCTCATCATTCTAGTGAGATGCTTGAGTCCTTTTGGATAGTTCTAAAGACAAGAACTCATCCTCTGTTACTACATTTCACAATTCATGCACTTATTACATTTCAACAGAAAGCTTTTCTTCTGTAATGAACTAAAAACTGTCCCCATAGATTTCACTAATCTAGGTTATCTCTATTCACTATTATCTCTCTGCTAAGTCCTTTTGCTCTAAGCCCCATGTCCACATAAACATACCAGGTTTACAGGAAAGTGAAAAGCTTCTTAAATTTCAACATTAACTAGCTGAACTTCAGAAAGCATATGAAGAATTACAGAAATTGAAGAAAAAGGGGGAAAGACTCTTTCCTAATATGTAAATTAAAATGAACTTTAATTACTGAAATGTAAAACACTAATGGCAACAAACTATCTCAAAATTTAGGGAAACAAGAAATAGGTTTGAAATTTAAACAAATTATCTTGATGGTGAAGACTACTAAAAGTGTTTTTATTTATTATATTTCAGTTATAATATTATAATTATATCTTCATTTATTATATTGTATTAGAATCTAAATATAACATGGTATCTTATATTTAGATTTTTAATCTTGAAGTAGTTGACTTGAAATCTGAGTGAACTTTAGTGCTTATTAAAATGTAAATTTAATACAATAACTTTAGTCAGTTAAGAACACTAAATAGTTTAGTTCTTGTTTCAAAATTAATGATAACCATAGCACTGACATTATGGTGTTTTAGTATAAACACTGAAACAACAATTCATAAACAAAAAACTTATGACATTAGGATCTTGATATTAGAGGCCAAATACAAAAAGGAGGAAGATAATTTTTTATGTTAAGTATACTTTTCAATGTCAATAGAAGGCTGGCCAGATAGCTCAGCAGATTAAAGTGCCTGCTTAGGCAGATGCAGGGACCAGGTTCAATCCCGGCATGTTGTGCTGGTCCCCACCTGAGGTGCGCTGAGATAGTGATTGAGACTGGGCATGGTGGCTCATGCCTGTAATCCCAGTGCTTAGGAGTCTGAAAACAGGAGAATCATTATGAGTCTGATATGTGTAGTGAGACCCTGCACTAAATATACATTTTTTAAGAAAGTCTACAGATATCTTTGACAATTATTATAAAGGACAACAGTTTATGGCAAAAAGAACCCCCCAAACTATCTAGTTTAGAATATGTGCTGCTGAAGGGGACACACTCCTAATTTAAAAAATAAATTTTAGCCAACTTTCAATAATGAAAGATAACTCTAAGGGGCTGGGGACATAGCTCGACGGTCTAGGTGCCTGGCTGGCAGGACAAAGACCAGGGTTCAATCTCTAGTACTGCGTGCTGCACAGGCCCTGCAGCGTGGCAGCCACGGGAAACAGGTGGTGGCACAGTGGTAATCCTAGCACTCGGAAGGCTGAGACAGGAGGATCAGTATGAGTCTGAGCTGTGTGGTGAGACCCTGTACCAAATAAATAAATAAATAAAGGACTAAAAAAATTAATAAAAAGATAACTGTCATTTACCAGGCTGTTTTTTCTACTTAACCTTTATACTCTTCAAGGACTTTGTGTCTAATTCATCTTTGAATCTATGGTGCCCTCACATGGCGATACAGAGAGTAGAATTATGTGTTGGGTGACCACTGATAGATTTTTTATTGTTCTTTAAATAAGGGAGCTTTTCCAACCCACACTTCTTGCTGATAATAATAAGAGCTTTGCACTTTAAGAAAAATTTCTTTGCTGGGCATGGTGGTACACGTCAGTAATCCGAGTACTCAGGAGGTTGAAGTGGGCAGCTTTAAGAGTTCCTGACCTGCCTGACAACAAAGTTGTCTTTTCAAATAAAATATATACTTAAGGAATCATTAAACCAAAATCTGTTTTTTCACCTTTGTGACATCCATTTCTTGAGAAGCCAGCTGGTTTTGAACTTCCTCTAGTTGATTAATAGCAGAAATTTTCTCCTTTGTAACTTTTTCCACCTGGGACTCCAGTTGGGCAATATTTTGACATAGCGTCAACATCTATAAGAGGGAATAAAAGTTGTAAACAATAGAGAATATTTGACAAAATACATAGCAAGTGTCTCATCATAGATATTCCACTCTGGTAATTGGTTTGGGTACATCTGTTTCTCTACTTCTTCAACCCATCAATCCTATCTCTTAAATCTGAAATATGCACTTCCTTCCCATTCACTCCCCTGGGCTCTAATATTATTATGGAAAATGTTTGAGATTATTAAATATTTTGTTAAAAACTCTAAGATGACAACATTAGGGCTACTGATCTATTATGAATTCCACTTCCCCATCTCCATAGCAACCAGCAGGGGTTGTAATTCGGTTCATTCAGTGGGAAAACTCCACCTGCCCTCCCATTAACTACAGCTCCCACATTTGTCCTGCAGGATGCAGTTCAACCATTGTTTCCTCTCCCCTCCCTTGATTTCTAGTTACCACCAGGAAATAAGTGCTCTTTCGTATCACATCACAAGGCTCAGACTCAGCTGCTGTGCACTGGGGGACGAGTGCCCACTGTCTGCAGCCCACCTGCGTTCTCATGGATTGCTGTCTTTATACAGCATGCTGCCTGTACCTCTCCATCAATTCAGTATATACACCTTAATCATCTGACTTCTGGTTATGACATAGTACTTCTTACACTGTTTTGATCATCTCATTTCCTCATTAGGCTAGAAGTTCTGAAAGGGCATGTTCATTAAAGGCACCAAATGTTTGAGAAATGAATAATCAGAATAAAAGACTTTTTATTAAATGATTTTAATTAGAATAAAGACCTGTGAATACCAGGTCATTAAGGTTTGTTTTCTCCCCTCACGATTAAAAATGTTTTCTAGGTCTTAGAGTTACCCCTTATGGATTTTTAAATTATATTTTGTTCTATTCCAGTGAGTCAAACTTTTCTAGGCTCTTAATTTATTAACTGAATTGCAGATTTGTTTATTTATTTGGTACAGGGTCTCACCATGCAGCTTGGACTCATAGTGACCCTCCTGTTTCAGCCTCCTGAGTGCCGGGATTACAGGCATGCACCACCATGTCCAGTCTTGGTGGCCACCCTGCATGCCCATGATTCAGGGTTGGTATAGTGTGTGGTACTGGAGATCAAACCCAGGCCCTTGTGCTTGCCAGGCAGGGGCTTAGACTGCTGAGCTATCTTCCCAGCCCAAATTTCAGTTTTAAAGTTAAAAAAAAAAAAGCTAATCAGAGCAAAACACAGGGATACTATTTTTTATCTGTTAAAACAAGAATTGTTAACAAATTAGAAACAGTGATACTTGAAATTTACCATTCTGCACTGACAATCTTAAACCTTAAGCTTCAACAACTACTATTTGGTGGTAAAATTAAGATCTTACCATAAATTAAGGGATTTTATGGCACTAAAACCAAGATAGGTATTTACCTTTAAATTATACAAATATCTAAGTTGACCCATTTGAAAATAAATGAGACTTGATAGCTATTTTTAATTTAGGAAAATGAACTAATTAATTTTTCAGAAGTGTTGACAATTACATATTTGACTTATGGTTGTTTACATGTCCTTATCATTAAAAGATTATCTAAATATCTAATTTGCACATAAAATTAGCTTTACTAATAACAAACTACAAAGTATTGTTTTGCACACAAAAATCAAATCCTAAAATTATAAAGGTCAAAAGAAGAAAAATACAACAAATCAAAAGTACCAATACAATTTCCTTAATTTAAGAATCCAAGTTCATGACTATCCACACCATGAAAGTGTAACTATAGCTTTTCTGGAACGACATCATGATAACAAATTCTAATAACCAGCTATTTAAAAATCATGTATTACATATTCATGAGGAGTTCTACCTGATGGCAACATTAACACTGTAAAGTTTCTGAAGTAAATTTGCAGGCATTTATTTTGCTAATTGTAAATTCTGGGTCAGTTTCTATTATAAGGCTTGTAACTCATCCTTCCCTTTCCTTAGGACTCCATCGTTCTGCCACCCATCAATTCTTTCCTCTGCCCACTACCTGTCTGCTGCCTCCTGTCACCCACTTCCTGAGGTCGCCCCTCCTGTTGTCACACCTTCTTTTCCCCCACGTCCACCATCTGGAAGTCAGCATCACACTGCAGGAGCTTCTCCATCCACATCTGTTGCAGAGCCACAAGTAACACAGACACAGCTGCAACACTGCTGGATGTCCAAGGCGTTGACATCAGGTAAGTCCTTTAAACTTTGACAGGGGCAAGGAAGAGACAAGGACACCCAGGTTGGGAGAGCTTGATAGGAATTTCTGTAAAGCAGTCCCTGGTGTATTGGATACAGTAAAAAGTGGTACTTTCTGGACAGGAGATAGGAGAGTTAAGGACTCCAGCAATGGGCTACTGTCAAGTGAACCCACTGAGGAAATGTGTGGAGGGAGGCCATTCAGCTCACGAGTGCATTCAGTTATCTGAGGATAACTGAATGGGATCAGTGCAACCAAGGACCCCGCTGAAGGCAACAAACAAACTCAGAACAAGTCACATTTGCGGGGAAATGGCTTGAACCAGTCTGGTTAGAAGATACCGGCTCTCAGTCGGGCATGGTGGCGCATGCCTATAATCCCAGCACTCGGGAGGCTGAGGCAGGAGGATTGTTGTGAGTTCAAGACCAGCTTGAGCTACAAAGTGAGCTAAGGCCAGCCTGAACTGCATAGTGAGACCCTATCTCAAAAAGACAAAAAAAAAAAAAAAAAGAAGATACCGGCTCTCTTAAATCTTCCAGCACAAATGGATGTTTCAAAAGGAGAAAGAGAAAGAAAAGGAAGAAGAAAACTAAAAAATTAAAGATAACCCAAAGTCTCTTTGGTATTCCTCTTGGCAGGAAAGTGTGAGGTCTTCTCTAGCACTAACTTTAACTGCCGAGCGCTTGCAGTGTCATGGTTAAAGGGTTAGTTTTCCTAGATTACACTCCGATGCTAGCCAGCCTATTTCAGCCCCTTTAAAGAAGAAGCTATATTGGATTTAGATTGATAGGAAATTGGCTTAATTATATTTGATTAATTTTCAGTTTAGTTGAAATAAGATTCAGAAAACAAACTGTCTAAGACAGTCAAAATAACAAATAAAAGGTAGAGCTGGGCTTCATACTCAAGTCTGTCTTTACCAATATGAAGTTTCAAGAAAGCTATTCAATATGGCTACTTTCCTTTTTCTCTAAAATAAGAATGATAATAGTCACAAACCAAATTTTATTTGGTGACCACCATAAACAGTATTTTGAAAATATCATCTCATTTAATCCATAAAGTACTATCAACTTTATTTTTTACTCCTAAAACTTAAGTTTAAAAAGTGTCACGGTCACAGAAAGGCCAAGTTGGCTTCAATCCCAAATCCCTTTTCTCCAAACCCATTTTCTTTGGTGATAGCCATTATGTAAGTGCTAGGACCACTGTCAACTCCTTACTCATTTCTCTGTAGGACAGGACTTTGACATGAAAGCTTACTGGAGGCAAGATAAAGCTGAATGACTCAGGATTGTAACATGTGTTGTATTTCTGTTGTCACCTTATTCATAAAATAACTGTTGGTTTTTGTGAGAGGTTCTATTATGCATGAATACACCTGGCATACTGCCAGGAATATTTCAGGTTTCTTTTATCCTTTCTTGTTTTCAATTTTTAAAAAATCATTTATTTATGTATTTGGTACAAGGTCTCACTATGTAGTTCAGACTCATACCAATCCTCCTGTCTCAGCCTCCCCAGCACTGGGATTGCAGCGTGTGCCACCATGCTGGGTTTTGGTGGCCCACAGGGCCAGCACAGCATGTGCTACCAGAGATCAAATCTGGGTCCTTGCACTTTCCAGGCAGGTGCTTCGACAGCCACGCTATCGCCCCAGCCCTTTCATCCTTTCTTATCAAGAATTTTTGTCAGCATATTTTTATATAGTAGAATTATCCAGTAAGACAAATGTTCTGCATTAAACAATCCTCAAAATAAAAGCTCCCAAGGTGTGAACACTAGTGGGCCTTTGTTGTTGATGCCATTCTCTATGAGGCACGATATGCAGCTCACAATCTCCTCTGCTTCCCCTCCTCCTTCATGCTGCCCCATGAGCCACCCGCCTCTCCCATGCTTTGTTTCTAAAGCCCGCCTGTTCTTCCAAGGGCAGTTAAAACGCCACCTCATCCACGTGTCCATGACCTCTTGCTGACAGGGGTCATTCTGAGCCTCTTGGTTCCCAGCACTTTACTTCTACCTTTCTGGTGGCTTAGGGCTTTTCTTTTTTCTTCCCTGTATATCATTCATTTATTCAACAAAGATACATCTGAGCACATCTGATGGGATAGAGATACATATACTCAAACTGTGACTTTGTCAGATCCTCTATGCAAAGGACTCCCAGTAACTCGGGACACAAACTAATCAGTAAGAACTTGCAACAAATTGAGTTAACAATCCCAACTAAGATTTGGGAGGCTGTGAGAAGTGGTGTCAAGAACACTAAAGGACCACTCAGAGGGCAAAGGAATATTCCTTTAGTCCTGCGAAGATCATATGCAGAATCATGAAAGGAAAAGAGTCACTATGGGTGATTGGCATGTTTGCATGTTTATAAAGTGCAAGGAGGTCCATATTGTGGGGAGGCAGGAAAAAAATGAGAGAGGAGACTAGGGAGCCAAAGAGAGAAATAATGTGGAATCCTTATGTTATGCTAAAGGATCCTAAATTCTATGTAAGGCTGTAGAGAGACTTTAAAGTACTTTAAAACAAATACTGGCATATTGAGATGTTCATTTTAGAAATACCACTCAGGCTGTAGTTTACAGAACAGATGGAAAAGAGGTGAGAGGCAACGACACCAAAAGGGGCTGCAGGAACCCTCTAAGAGGTAGCATTCAGAAAGACAGACAGAGTGGCATGAAAAGCTAAGGGCTTTGCATCTCCTGAACTTAGCATTGGTAAGATGTGGAGAGAGACAAGAGTGAGGAGAACACAGGTGACAAGATTTCTGTGTTGGGTAACTGGATGAATGGTGGTTTCACTGGAACAAGGAAGATAGGAAGTAAAACTGGTTTGAGAGCTTAGTAGAAAGTTGAAGATTTAGGAATCCATGTCACATATATGGAATTGAAGTTACAGAAGTGCTAAAGCTATTTAAATGTCTCACTGCTAAGTAAACTACAGAAGCTTCCATCAAGCTGCTTTCTGGAGCTGTCTCTTTTATTGCCTCAATAGCACATGATAGCATTCTCCCAAATTAAGAATATAGACACCATGAAATTCAGAAAAGACTATTCTCAAGGATAATAAAGATGCAAAAAAACAGTATATGCAGTACAGGAAGGTCTTTGATGAACATAGCAATGGTAATTTCAGTGGCTACGGGCACAGAAGCTGCAATGGAGTGGGATAAAGAACAAACGGGAGGTAAGAAAACAGAGACCGTATGTAGGAACAAATTTTTCAGGAAACTTAATTAGTAACAGAAGGAGCAACAAAGCATATGGGACTGCTGAGGTGGTTTCCAACCTCGGCAGCACACTGAATAATGTGGGCAGCTTTAAAAAGTACACCTGGAGCCTACCCTCTGATATTCTAGGAGGTAGCTAGGAGGTTTGGAGCACAGTTTGGGCACTGAGACTTTTGTAACTTCTTATGTATGAGACTGAAACCACTAGGCTAGAAAAAAAGATTGTTTCTTTGAGCAGGTGAAGAAAACTGGGATTTTCCTGAAAGGCTACAGTGAAAGAAAAGTTGAAGATAGGGGCTAGAGGACAAAACAAACAAGCTCTTTCAGGTAGAAAGGGGCTGGGCCCCAGGAAGAAGGGGTAAAAATTTGGCCTAAGGCTTTCCTGTTCTGACAGGGTGAAAATGCTGACAAAAATGATTTAATGACAAAGGCGAGATAGAAGATACATAGTTGAAGTGGTTATCACTAATGGCTTCAATTTTCTTTATGAAGTAAGGCTCTCTTTGGAAACTGAGGGGAAAGTGGCATAGTATAGAATAGGAGCAGAATAAAAGATCTAACAAATCATTTTGGAGAACTAGAGACAAGATGCCATCCCTCCCTGCCTGATCTACTATAATTATCTCCCACTTGATCTCTCCCTGTTCTGGTTCTCATCATCGAGGGCTAAATGATTTTTCTCACATATAAATGGCATTATGATGCTGTGTAATTAAAGCCACCCAACGTCTCTTCATCACTTTCTAGTTAAAATTTAAAATTCTTCACAAATATTTTAAAGCTATGCATGATCAGGCATTTGCACCACTCTCCAAACTCATCCCCCCACCACTCTTCCCTCACTCCCAGTTAAAGTTTGTATCTGGATGTCTCCTTAAAGCCTCATGCAGTCACAGGAGGCAGGCTTTTCTACAGCAACTGAATATAGTTTGTGATTAGTTCATGGTCCAATGCTGGGATTGGGGATGTGAGTGTCACACATGCCCTAGGGTGGGGTCTGCACACTATATAAGGGTGAAAAAGAGGCTGCCCCTCCCCCTTTGCTCTTGTTGCTTTTGCTGTCTTCTGTGGCCATGAACTTCTATGCCTGCCTTGGATCATGGTGAGTATGAAATCGCTACAGACTATAAGTTCAATAAACCTCTCCCTCTTTAACTTTGGGTGTCAGGGTACTTTGTCGCAGCAAGGAGAAAATTAAGATACTCCTTATGCTTTAGCTAACAGGATATGCTCTGAATTTCTAGAAAGCACAGTGCTTTCATCCACAAAATCTTGGGTGTGTCATTTTACTGATTTGAAACACGTTTCTCCTCCTCACCTGACTTCTTTGCCTTCTCAAACTTTTCAGGTCTTATTTCAAACTATCTATGAGAAGCGCCAGCCAAATAGCTCAGTGGATTAAAGCTCCTGCAAGCAGGGGCAGGGGCCTGGGGTTTGATCCCCATGCCTGCTGTGCCAGCCCTGCCCCCTGGGCCTGCTAAGAGTGCAATTGAGACTGGGTGTGGTGGCGTTTGCCTGTAATCCCAGCTCTTAGGAGGCTATAAACAAGCGGATCCCTGTGAGTCTGATCTAGAAGTGAGGCCCTGAACACCCTGTAGACTCTTCCCTAAAATTAAAAATGTATATATATATATACATGAAGTCTCTTATGACTTCTTAGACTATTTCTTTTACATGTGCTCACAGCACTTTGTATTAAGCCTTCAAGGCTTTATCACAATCATAACTGAAAACTCAGAAAATTTGCTTAACGCACTTCTCTCAAGAGTCTACAAGCTTTATGAGGGAATTAATTGGTTGCCTATAGCCCCAATCCTTCCAATTAATATACATTGAGTGCTGAAAAAATGGGAAAAGGGTATGCACAGGAAGACTACTATAGAGCACTGTGAAAAGTATGGATAACAAAGATTCTGAGAACAGAGATGCCACCTGTCACGGACTTTTCACTAGCTGACATCTGTAATCAAGGGCACAAAGGGAGGCAGTTTTGACATACTTAAAAAAAAGAAAAAATCAGTATGACCAAGAAGTTTACACAAGATTTATGAAGAAGTGACAGATGTGGCATTGAGATTGAAGAAAAATAATGACATTCAAGAGATTTGGTTTTCTTCAAAACTACCATGTTTTAATGTCATAAAGACCCTCCAAAGAAGAGAAATCTCCACACTTTGGCTACTGTTTCCTGATTTGTTGAAAGTTTTGTTTCAAACTATCAAGCGATTTATGCACCATTGAAATACAGGAAAACTGATGAAAAACTTGCATTATTCCATGGTTGTTGAAGCTTTCAGAAATATATGCCAAGTAAACCCTCCATATATGGTATGAAAAAATATGCCCTGGCTAATGAAAAGACATTTTACATCTTAAATTTATAAATTTATTCTGGAACTCAGCTACCAGGTTGTTTTTTTGTGCAGATGACTTTATGAAGAGACTTCATGTACCTATTTCAAAAAGTGACACAAATGTCACATTGGACAATTAGTTTACTAGTTACCCACTGAGTTACAATTGTTAAAAGACCACCACTTGACCAGCACAAAAACTTCCAAGAACAAAGCTGAGATTCCTGAAAAAAAATATTGTAGTTCACAATAAAGAAATGTGTAGTAGAGTCTTTGGAATTCAGAAAAACATAACACTGTCCTTGTCTATGCGTAAGAAAAACAGTAATTTTGATGCTATCAATGTTACACCATGATGATAAGATTGATAGTGTGGCTGGCCATGGTGGCACATGCTTGAAATCCCAGCATTCAGAAGGCTGAGGCAGGAGGATCCTGCAAGTTCAAGGTCAGTCTGTTTTACATAGTGAGTTCAAGGTTAGGTTGGACAAGAGAGGGAGACCCTGTCTCCAAACAAACAATTGATGATGGATGAGTCAACACAAAATAACCCAGAAATGCTCACATTTTACACCAAAATGAAAGGCAGAGGTAAATGTTTATGAGCTCAGCAGCAACTATGATGTCACTTGAAACACAAAGCATTGGCCAATGATTGTGTATTATTCAATCCTAAAAGTGTCAGGCATAAATAGTTCCATAGTTTATAAAGAAAATATCAATCAGAAAATATTATGGAGAAGTTTTCTTAGAGGATTGGGAAATAATCTAGAACTGATAAATGATACTTACAATAGAGGAAAAATATGCATCTGCCCATGAACTCCTCAAAAGAATTCTGGAGCAGCACAGTGAACAGACAGGTGAGACATCACAAGGACCTTCTCGGCAAATAGAAAAGCCAGCAAGATGTCAAACGTGTCCTGCCACAGAAGGCGTGAAAATAAAACATGTGCTATCCATGCGAGCCAGGTGTACGCGTGGAGCACGCTCTCCTCCTGTGTGAAAACTGCCTTAGCTGTGATAACTGAAGTAAAGATTATTTCTGTAGTAGTTTTATTTATATTTTTATTGTAGTTCAAATAAGGATTCATTTCTGCTGTTATCTTTTAAATTTATTATGTGAATCGCTTATGCAGAAAATGTTAATGTTTATGCTAAAGAGTCAATCTAAGTGAACATTGCATAATATCACAGGAAGCCCTTCACAAAAGAGGAGGACAAGAGAGATGGCAAGCACAATCTGCCCAACTGGAAAGCAAAGCTAAGCACTCGTGCTGTCAGCGTGAGCGAGACCTGCGTATGGAACATGTGGTTGCCTCATGCGACCACTGTTCTACTGAAACAGACTGTTTCTGTAATACAGTTGTGTTTGTATTTTTATTGTAGTTCACATAGGAATTTATTTCTGCTGTTGTTTTCTAGATCCTATAAGTAAATAGTTGATATTAAAACTGTTGTTTATTCTACACACTCATTATATATTAAAAATTTAATATTTTATTTTCCTATTAAGTACACATTGCTTAATATAGTAAATGCATGCAATTATAGTTAGTAATTCATCAATAAAAATATTCCTAAAAAAATAAACGTGGGCATTAACATACCCCCATAAGGCTTTATTTCTAAAAATTTGCCATCATACCTCCAGGGCTACCATTAGGTTCCAAATTGTTAGTTTTATTTTTAATTAATTAATTAATTAAATTTTTGGAGTACTGTTCTATTTTTAATTAACTAATTAATTTTTCAGGGCTCAAATTCAGGACCTTGCATTTGCCTGGCAGGTGCTTATGCCACGGACTATGGCCCATTGCTGCTTTTTAAAAGCCAATGCCATAGCTCAGTAGAATTAAGTGCTTACCTGTTAAGCACAAGGTCCTGACTTCAATCCCTGCTACTTCCAAAAAAAAAAAAAGACTAAAATTTCAATAAATAATAAAAAATGTACATATATACGGGGGCCGGAGAGATGGTTCAGTGGAATAAGCAAGGACCTGAGTTCAATCTCCAGTTCTGCAAAAAAAAAAAAGCCAATGCCCATTTCCTGGTATCTGTTCCTTTGTCCTTAATTGTCCCCTCTACTTATTCATCTGATTATGGCCATTATATATAGATAGATTATCCACAATGATTTCGTATGGTGTCTATAGTCAGGTTTTCTTGATTACTTAGCTTCTTACATGTGTTTTATATCTTATGCACATTTAATTTGTGTTCTGGGATAAAAGGATGGGTCATTTTTATTTAGACAAATATAAGGTCTAGGTATCTTCAGAGAATCTGCTCTCCTTTGGCAAACACGAATGAGAAAAAACAGAATTTCAGGGTGAAAGTAAATTCAGGATTTCAGTAGATGGAATTGTGCTGATTATTTTAGTTCAAAAAGTTGGATAATAAACCCCACTACAAAATACATGAATATGCAACTTTTAATGAGCTCTAAATTATGAGACATTTGATTTATAATATTTTAAAACCTAAAGTTGACCCCCAAATGGCAGCCCCTAGATTCATCCATGATACCATCGCAAACACTTCCATGTCGGTACAAGCCCTAAGTACCTTAGACTCCATGTCTTTCCTTTCTTTTGCTATTTCCTTCTTCAGCGTCTCTTTGTCGAGGGCCCTTTTCTCTTGCTGAGATGCAAGTTCCTTCTTAAGTCGCTCTGTCTGCCTCTCCAGTTCATTTTTCAGCTGCTCACACTGGGTTAAAGCCTGCCAGAATAAGAGAGAGGACGGGAAGTTCAGGGGGAGGAGGATAAGCCAGAATGAGACGATAAGCCTTGTGTTGGTTTAAAATAGTTAAATCTCACTGTAAGGTGTAATAGAATGTTTTTATATTCATTTATGAACAGCACTTACTACTGTACTCAGTTGTTTCAAGATTCACAATTCAGGCTATGTTAAACTAATCAATTAGAAAATTCTGGTATCAGACCTTGCTGAGGGCCATAGATGAGTCAGAATTTGAAAACAGTTCAGAAAAACCATCTGTTGTACTATTTTGATTACATATCATGTTAGTGCTATGTAACCTCAATAACATTTTATTGATTTCTCATGGCCTTATAAAAAGTACTTGACTACTTTCAGTGGTAAACACAAAAATTTTTAAATAAGACATTGAGCATTATATTGCCCACAGGTTTCTATTTTTTAACTGTATATTAACAAAGATTCCTTAACTATAGAATTTAGTTTATTCCTTTATAACATACAACTAATATGAAATTATGTAGCAACCAAAAGTTAAAATAAGGAAAGGCTAAAAAAATTTACTACTTAGTTTTATGTAGGTTTTATTCTGGTAAAAGTTCATAATTGGGGCTGGAGAGATGGCTCAGTGGAATGAGCGCTTCCCTGGCAAGCACAAAGGTCTGAGTTCAATTCTTAGTTCCAGAAAAAAAAAGTTCATAATTATCCTTTCATAAAATTTCCCATTCTGCAGTTCTAGAAACTAAAAACCCTCTAATGTTTTTTTGGCTCCATTTACAATACTTTTATATATAATATAATATAATGCTCAATAGTAACATATGGCTTCAAAAATCATAATTATAAAAAAACAATAAAATTAAGGTATTACAGTATCTTAATCTTATCCCAGCCACACTTATCTATAAAATCCATTTCACTCAACCTTTATTTTTCCATCAAGTGGTAGGAAGCAGCACAAGTCTGCTATGGCTTACATCCTGTAAGTAATGTATTTAGTGCAGGGTCTACAGAGTCTCACTACACAGATCAGACTCAGTGATCCTCCTTTTTGCAGCCTCCCGAGCGCTGGGATTACAGGCGTGTGCCACCACGCACAGGCACAGTCTCAATCACAGTCTTAGCACGCCCCAGGAGCAGGGCCAGCACAGTGCACTGGGGATTGAACCCGGTGTGATTATAAATTTGATTACATTATTGATAATGGTGAGGAAAATGGTCTCAGCATAAGCTTGTCTTACGTACTATTATACTTTCCTCTGGTGAAAGGTATGGTAAGTACTGACAAAAATTTCTAGAATATATTAATTTCCTTCATTTAGAAAGCAATGAAGTTCAAAAAAAATTCTGGTCTCTTCTGCAAAGTTTCTATACATAAAGTATCAGAATAAAATTCTTTTGTGTCAAATTAAGTTCACAAAGTGAAAAATTCTTCCTAGGGAGTTAGCTCCAATCTAAATTCTAGTTGAGAATACCAGAAAAATAAAACTTTAAATTAGATTTTAAAATCAATGAAAAGATTTTTTTCTATAATTGAAGCTCTTAGAGCTTGAAATACTAAGAACCAGTAACTTTTGGAATTCAAAATTCAATTACTCTTGTGAAAAGCATTTTATATCAATTTAATAACTTTCATTGGTACCATGAATACTGCAGCTATGAATGAATAACATGATTATTGAATGCAAGCCAATTATCTAGTCTGTAGATTTTTCAATTGAACAAGAATTCCGAAATCAACATTATTAAGTACAGGAATAGTTAAAAGAGACTGTTGAAGAACTGAAGATTAGCTCTAGTGAAAAGCAGCTAAATAATCCATTCAAAGAATGTATTCAGTTCAGAAAAAGGGAATAAATGAACCTGCTAGGATAAGAGGCCCAATATCAAGATAAGATAACTTTGCAGAAGGCACAGAGTAAGCCAGGTACACTGGTACACTCTGCAATCCAGACAGTCTGGGAGGCTGAGGCAGGAGAATGGCAAATTTGAATCCAGACTGGGAAACTTAGTGACTTAGGAAGGAGACAATATTTCAATATAAAACCTAAAAAGAGCTGGAGAAGTAGCTCAATGTGACAGCCCTATGTCAAAATAAAAAGAAACAAACTAAGTTTATAATTGATTATTGATATCTGTTCATGTTTAATGATTAATCTCATATATTTTTTTTTCAGGTACTGGGAATTGAACCCAGGGGCTTCATACTGAGTTATATCCAAGTCAATAAGTCATTTATTTATTTACTTACTTATTAAAGAGCTAAGTTGCCCAGGCTGGGCTCAACTTGTGATCCCCCTGCCTCAGCTTCCCAGATTTATGGGATTACAGTCATGCACCACAATCCTAGTGAGCTTTCACTTCTATTTGCTTTGATTTTAATCAACATCTATATTTGGTCATAATGAAGAACATATTAACAGTTAATAACAATTGGAAACAGAAAATTTATCCTTTCTAAAAATACCTCTCTTTAATGAACCTCACTAAAAGATGTGGACCTTATAACCTCTTTTATCCTCCCAAATCCTAGCTGATTACACCTCTCCCCCATTGTGCTCCATTTAGCCATCATTAAAGTCAGAAGGACTGAACTCGCACAGGCGAGATCAGTGAATGATCATCACGATGACATCATGTCTTCATGGTGGGTGCCCACTGCATTTCTCCCAGGCACTCTAGGGGTGGTGGCTTTTCTTATTGTGATCAGAAGGGCTACAGGTGTTATGAATCTGGGAAGTTATTCTTTGTCCCTTTCAGCAAACTCAATCCTCAAAGCACCATTTATTTCTTTTCTGGGAAATTACCTATGATTTTTCTATGCTGGCCTGATCAAAGCTTACTTCAAAACATAATTCACTGGACTTGATATTCCTTGTCCTGTTTTTACAAAGTCAAAGTGTATGCCTTACTATATCAAAAGACTCAAAACATTGTCCCCAATAAAATTTATATCTCATCAACTAAATTTTTATAATAGAAAATCCATTTTAAGACATACATATAAGTGTTTCCAACTGCTAGGGCTTGTCTCCTAGAAATACCAGTGATAGAATTTGTGACTTAAGAATTATATATGACAACTATATGGTACACCTATGAACATAAACTTTAGAATTTATGAGTAAATTTCATCTTTATGAAATAAAGCCTCTAAGATGATCATCAACACATTGAAGCATGAAGCTTATTATTCAAATTATTGACTGTAATTTCTTGATTTTGTTTTAATTTTTAAATTTTTTTATGAGTACATTTTTGTGGTACATAATGATTACATAGTAGGGAGTTGGTACATGTGCATAATATATTTTCATTAGTTTTATTCTCTTCTGATTGCACTTTAAAAACACTTGCTTAACATAAGCTTGTTATTCTATTCTTCTCTCCTACTTTTCAGGGTACAGTCATGCCACATTCTAGATATGCAGCATTAGGCCACTTCATCAGGCAAACAATATTCTTATTTAAACTTATGCTAGATGTATAGGTCAATCATATGATGTCGCTTCTTGATGCAATCAAGTACTCAAAATGTATAAAGCTGCTGCTAGTATAATATAGAATACGGTTTTATGGTAAATATTTTTATAAGTAAAGAACACATCCCCAAGTAGTGGAAAATTATAAATCCCTAAGCCAATAACGCAGCCAATTATCATCCTTATCAAGTATTATGCATTACACCTAACGGCATGTGCTACATATTTTTATACAACTAGAAGAGCACTAGACTTGGGCACATCACTATCACCCAAAGAATGAAGTAATTTGCTGTATTATGACCTTAACAAGACTAAACTGTCACTACATGATTGGGAACTCTCAGCTCTGTTACCCTAAGCCACAGTCACACATGCTGTCTGTCCATGATCAAAACATTGTGCAGCACATAACTGTACTGGTAAGTTTTCTGTTTTGCATCGGATGATATACAGGCCAAAAAGCATTATTTTCTATGCCTGTGACTACAATAAAATGCTTATGCTTTTCTGATTTTCTTTCTACTTTATGTTTCTAATTCCTGACTTTTTGGTTCTACTGAAATCCAACAAATTGAGTAATTTGGAAACCTAGAAAGGGCAAAAAGTTTCTGGAAACATTTATCTAAGCTATCAGATTACTGTTTTTGAAAATGTCTTTCTTTAGAGGGTTACAGGATATTCTGACCCCAAGTCCATCCAAGGCAGGTGTCTCAGGCCCTTACATTGCTCAACAGCTTCCCTTCCAAGACAGCAGGGAAGGGCGAGGGCTTCACCAACATGTCCCTGAGCACTGCTACTTCTCTACTCCCAGGTTACTTTATTTGTGAATCTTAAAATTACCAGCAGTTGTAGCTTAATTTTCAAATAAAACATTCACTGAACAGTTCCTGTGTGTCAGTGACTTTGCCAAGAGGCTCACATGAATTCATTTCATTAACTCCATAAAGAAATTTTAACTGGCTCTAATTCAGTGACGAAACATGGACTATGAGACTTTGAGTAATTGTCCAAATCACAGATCTGGAAGGTGGAAGAGTAGAGATTTGATCCAAAGTAGTTGCATACCAGAATCCATGAATGACATTGTAATCTTCTCATGTTTATGTACTTATGTTCTGATAAGAATCTTTAGGCATTTGCACTGCCACTATAAATATAAATTCACTGTGTAAAGAAAAACAAAAAACAAAAACCAAAAAACCCTACTTAGCATGCAATACACAAATAACACACTAGATGGCAACAAATGTTAAGGAACTAAAGAACAAAATATTCCCTAGTTCAGTAAATAAAAGTAGTGCTTGGAGCCGGGTGTGGTGGCGCATGCTTGTAATCCCAGCACTCGGGAGGCTGAGGCAGGAGGATTGTTGTGAGTTCGAGACCAGCCTGAGCTACAAAGTGAGCTTAAAGCCAGCCTGAACTGCATAGTGAGATCCTGTCTCAAAAAGACAAAAAAAAAAAAAAAAAAAAGTAGTGCTTGGCTTATTAAAATACTGACATCCTGATGTTTTAATACTCTCTGAAAACAAAATTCATATGTTTTTACACATCTAGATAAAAACTATTAGATTTGCATTAGATCTTGTAATGTGCTTAGTAATAAATCCTTGTGTTATTAATTCAGTGAAAAATGCTAGATTCATCAGCATATAATCCCTTGTTTGTTCACAGTTAAATTTTAAACACATTGATTACAAAATTTCACAGTGATATTTAAAACTAATAACTGGCTTCTGTTCAGCAAACATGATCAGTACGATTAATATGTAAATCGGCTTGTGAGGAATATGATGATAGATGTCACAGACCTAATTTTCACGGCCTTTTGGTGAGAGAGAGCTATATTAAAGCCATCAAAACACAACATTCATTAGAAATATAGAGGAAGAAGAGATTAATTCAATAATAAGAGGCTGGGAGGACCTCTGGGAGCCCTGCTGCCTGAGCTGCGCATCATCTGTTGAACACCTATTTCACAGACTAATACAGGAGAAAAAAAAAACAAAAAAAACCACTAGCGTGAGTAAATTCTTGAAAATGGTCAATTGTAGTTTATGTTCTGGGAATGAGAACAGATTATATGAAAGAGTGTAGGGAAAGGTAAGTTTAGAAAAATTAGATAAAGACCAGACTAGTATGAAAGATCTGCTAAAAACTTGTCTTTTATTGCCAGAAGGCAGCTACCTGAATATGGACATTTATAATTCAGAAACATAAGGCAGCAATGTAAAATATGCAGAGGAAACTTTAGGGAAACCAACTACAATGCTATTGTAATAGTTTGTACACACTGCAAATACAGACTTGAAGTAGGCCAGTATGGCTGGAATATTCAGAAGGCAGGAGAATCACAAGTTTGATACTAGCCTAAGTGAGGCCTTGTCCTAAAATTAAAAAAAAAAAAATGGAGAGTCCAGACATATAGCTTAGCAGCACAAGCCTTTGCCTGGAAAGCACAAGGTCCTGAGTTCGATTCTTATTACCCCAAAAAATATTCATTTAAAAAGTGCTGAGGCATAGTTCAGTGGTAGAGGGCTTGTGCAGTATGCATCAGACCCCCAGTTCAATCAATCTCTAGTAGCACACATACATGCATGTGTGAATACACACACACACACACACACACACACACACACAGATTATCTGAGTCAGGACAAGGCTAAAGGATTGGAAAGGTAGGCACAGCTAAATTGGGGAATCAAATGGAGTCAGAAATTGGCAAATGACAGGATATCAAGAGTAAGGACGAGGGACAGCCAAGATAACATTGTAAGCTAGGGCTGTTGGTAGGATGGTGATACGATTACATGAAAACAACAATGTAGAAAATAGTGGAAGGGAAAGAAGGGGTGGTCCGATCTCCTGCACCACATACCGAGCCAGCCCTGTCCTCAGGTTGGGCTGAGCCAGCCAAAAAAATGTTTTTTTCTCAGGGCCAGCCAAAAACTCAACAGAGTAAAGCACCTGCTTAGGCAGACACAGGGACTGGGGTTTAATCCTTGGGGTTCCAGGCTGGCCCCACCCTGGGGGCATATTGAGACTGGCGGCTGAGACTGGGTTTGGTGGTATGTGCTTGTAGTCCCAGCACTTGGGAGGCTGAAAACAGGAGAATCATTATGAGTCCAATTTGTGTAGTGAGACCCCGTAGACCCTGTACTAAATGCAAAAAAAAAAAAAAAAAAAAAAAAAAAAAAAAAAGAGAAAGGGGTAGATAGGAAGATGAAATAATTTGGTACAGTAGCTTCTAGTGGCATATCATCCATATAAGGAGGTCGAACAGCAACAAAAAAGTGTAGGTCTCTGGCTCAAGAGAGCAGTTAGAGCTAACAGCATAAAGTGGGGGTGTTTACACACGAATAGAGAGGTACAGAGCTGGGGTGACAGCTTGGCAGTCAGAGCACCTGAATGGCAAATGCAAGGACCACAGTATACCATGCCAGCTGGAAACCAGGAGTGGTGGTGCACCTCTGTGATCCCAGGGCTGGGGAGGCTGAGACAGGAGGATCACTCCAAGTCTGAACTGTATAGCAAGGCCCTGTATCAAATAAATAAGTAAATAAATAAAAGGTACAGAGTTAAAGAAATCAAGGCAACATGAGTGGAAGTCTAGGAAGTAACTCTAAGGAATGTCTCTATCTAAGTACTGTGGAAAACAAGTTAAATAAGAAGAGTAGACAAGAACCACACAAAGATGATCCAGAGGAGTAAAATATCAACTAAATCAAGGAAAGATTTTACACTGTGCTATGGTAGGACAGTTAGTTAATTGCTTCCAAAACTATGTATAAGGTTTGAGTGGAGTGAGGATTGAGATGAGGTCACTGGATTTGGTAATCAGAAAGTGCCCAGAGGTCACTATGTGAGCAATTTAATAGCATGAAATCACGCTGTAATTGTTGAAAACCTGCCTGACTGCAACGTGATCAAAAGTGAAAGGAAATCTACCAGGTTAGGCAGCTGTAAATTCTGCCAGTGCAAGCACGGACCTGAGGTGGGAAACTCAATGGAAGCAGATCCTGTGAAGCCTGCTTTTTGTTTCAGGGATAGCAGTTATATAGGGAACTGGGGGGGGGGGGTGAGGGCCATGGTGAAAGAGGAAGGGGCACAGGAACGATGTAAGTGGATAAGGGCTCTGAGACCCTAGACACAGACAATGTGAAGATCTTAGAGAAAGAGAGTCACCTTGGGAAAGAGGAGAGCCAGGAGCAAACAAACAATGAGTGGGGGGATCAGAAGATGTTGAGAAGGTGCTGAGAATGAGGCGTGAGGGCCAGAGGGGCAGAGTAAGGATGTGAGTGTGCAGAATGCAATGTAATCAACTGCAGAGAAAAAAATGGGAAAGGCTCTCAGGGCTGTGCACTGAAGTACTAAATACTGAAGGTTGCCAGTGGAACTGAGTGGGTGCCTTACACAAATTCACTCAGCAATGGTTGGCAGGCTGAAAGCAGCAACAGAAAAAATCATGTGCAATTGTGAATAACTTCCCCTAACAACTGCCAAAGCAGGTAAACTGGAAAGACAATACCAAAGGAATTCTTGAGGGCTAGAGAGAGCAGAGTTGAATTCCTCATTGGCTATTACTGAGCCCCTACTATGTGCTGAGCACTGTAACCCATGCTAGCAATATAATAATGAACAAGGTAGCTCAAGTCCATAGTGTCAGAGATCTCAAAGTTTAATTAAGGCTACAGATAAATAAGCAATAATAACACATTTTGATAAGTGTAATGTGGAGTGGTGAGCAGTTGGGTATAAATCTGGTAGGCAAGAAAAGTGTTATAAAAACAAAATTCAAGAACACTTCAGAAACTAAGACTTTTGTGCTTCTAATCAGTCAATTGGAAGCTAAGGGTGAAGGCGAGGATGACATCCAGTTTCCCAGTTAGGACACTGTAGAGGACAAGGTGCCATTCACCAAGGTAGAGAACGCAGGAAGAGCAGCAGATTTGGGAGTGTGTGGAATCAGAAGGAGAATGTAAGGAGTTCTCTCTGAGGTTCTAAAGTTCATATTTGAGTAAGAAGGGAAGAAGACCAGCTCTAACACAAAAGAGGGAAAAAGATCTAAAGGTAAGATAGAGAATAGAGGCAGGAGTGAGGGCATGGAACAGATTTTACTGGCAGGAGGATGGGGACAAAGCTGTGGTTAGAGAGTACTTTCAGAATTTGAGCCATAGAGTGTGTGAGTGAGACTGCCTGGGGCCTGCTGGATCCTCATTCCACCCAGAGCCCAGGCCCAGCATACAGGCATGGTGTGGAACCCTGCAGCAAAATGCCCTGCAAAGGGGCTACAGGCAAGACCCACCCAGCTGATCCAAGAGCAGAACATCTTGCCAGAGTGGCACAGAAGATTCATTTCTAAGGGCTGCAGCAGGAAGAAGTAGAGCACAGAAACTTGACCCAAGCCACACCCATCTGGATGAGTTTGAACTTAACAGACTGGACCTGATGCTAAGGTAATAACTATATCTAAGCTCTACACTAAAGGTCAGAAGACAGTGCTATACAATGACAAAGAGGAGCAAAATGCATTCTCAGGCCACAAGCCCACCCAAAACAAATGCAGGAGACACTAGCATAGAAGAAATTAGATAACACACCTGAAATCTCTGAAATAATAGTGTCAGAAGTAAAGAAACAACTGCAGAAAGGTATAGAGGATATCAGATCAGAAATTATTTCTCAAGTAAAAAAAGGAAATGATAACTATAATGAAAGAATTACTAAGTGCTTCTAAAGAAGACACTGATAAAAAACAGAGGAGGGTAGAAAAATGATGGAATCCTTGAATAATCCATATAGGAAAGAAATAGAATGCAAGAAGCAGATTCACAGTGATATACAGGAAAATTAAAACCTCAATCACAAACTGGCAAAAATGTTTGAATGAAAGTGAAAATAGACTTTCAGACCTTAAAGACAATACTGCAGCTAGTGAAAAAGTAAGAAAAGATCTCTTAAAAACAACTAGGATGCAGGAAAAAATAATTCAACATCTGGAAGATGATGCAAAGATAAACAACATAAGATTAATAGGCACCAATGAGGAGGAAGGAGTCAATACAAATGATATAAAAAGAATATGGGCAGAAGTAATGGCAGAAAACGTCCCAAATGTGGGGAAACAATCTGACATTCTGGTAACGGAAGGATATAGAATTCCAAATAACATCAATCCAATTAAAAATACACTCAGACATATAATAATCAAAATCCCAGAAATCCAGCATAGGAACAGTATACTAAAAGCTGTTAAAGAAACAGATCACATTGAAAGGAAATCCCATCAGAATAATGGCAGACTTCTCTTCACAAGCCATCAAGTCAAGAAGAGCATGGAGCAAAATACAAGTCTTGCAAGAAAACAAATTCCAACCCAGACTGATGTACCCTGAAAAACTCTCTTTCAAGTATAATGGAGAAGTGAAATACTTCCATGCAAAGAACTAAAGAATTTTATGATGACAAAGCCAAGCCTACACAGACTACTAAAAGATGTTTTAGAGAGGGAACAAAATAACCACAATTCCATGAATGAGAATGGAAAGAACCCACCAAATAGAGCAAACAATTAAACACAGGAGAATAAGAGGTATACAAAAGCTGTCTTTCAGTTATTTTGTAGATAGCAGCAAGATATTTCCATCAACATACTCTACAAATGGACTTGTCCTGCACCCTATGGGTCATGATTCTATCTGGGTCTGCAGGGTGGATATCAAGGAAATATCAGTAGCTCAGTCCCATAAGTGACACCTGGCCACCAGTAAGCATCATGGATGCTGTCCAGGTCCACAACATACTGGAACTTTCTGCAATACCCTATCCCCATACTGTTAGAAGCGCCGGTCATTTATTTGCCATTCCAGGATTTATCTTATGTTTTATTCTTAGTAATTCTTTACTATCATGAAAACTTTTTCTTAGTTCAATTATTTTGAAATATTTAATTTTTAATTAATTAATATTTAATTTTCTGAATATTGCTTAATCTTAATTTTTAAGATTTATACTGTATCTTTGATTTACAATCTACTTAAGACATGGTATGATACTTTATCCTAGTATTAGAAACTTTAAAAAGTATGCCTACATCCTTCTACTTTGAGAATTCTAATTATATGAATATAAGTTTCTTGATTTTAGCACAGAGTAAACTATTATATGACTGATCTGTAAATTCTTTCTTCTTCATTTTTATTTTGGACCATTTTTATTGTTATATTCATTTTTCATTGACTTTATGTTACTTCTTCCTTATCTTTTATACACACACACACACACACACCACACACACACACACCACACACACACACACACACACGAAAAAATGTGTATACCCAACACAAGATTGATACTGATTCACAGAAATCTTTACAATGACCTTTTAAATGGGTTCATGTAACGTATTTTATATATTCCTGTATAACTATCATTTTGAGAGCTCTTTATTCTTTATCCAGGACCACACAGCAACTTCTCTTGCCTGCTGAATTATGTTCTTTGTTATTTCCTATATACTATATCTGGAGGTATTAGAATATTTTGAGTTTGTATAACTGGAAAACATTTTACTTTTAGTTTTCAAAGGTATGTTTGCTAAGAAATATAAAATTCAAAGAGGACAGATCTTTCTTTCTTTCATTCCTTTAAATTAATTAGTCTGTTTTCTTACACACTTGGTCTTTATTTTTCTTTCTAATATGGAATAAGATGCTATGTAATTTTATTCTTCCATAGCTAATATTTTTTATGTATATGATTTAATGATTTTTTTTCTTTACAATAAGTTTTGGACAATTTCATTTTTGTGTATCTTGATATGATTTTATTCAAATTTCTTGTGCAAAAGGTTCATTTTTCTTGAAATGTGGCATTATAAGTTCAACTAAATTCAGAAATTTTAAATCTATAATTATTTACTGCCTTTGCCCTTCTACTTTGAGAATTCTAATTATATGAATATAAGTCTCTTGATTTTGGCACAGAGTGAACTATTATATGACTGATCTGTAAATTCTTTCCTCTTCATTTTTAT
>PVKA01005691.1:0-31662 GCA_004027165.1 Ctenomys sociabilis
ATTGCAAACTGTTTTCATAATGTTTTGGTATTGTACAAGGTGCATACATGATATTATATTTACAGATATTATTTTAGCAGATATCTCTTATCAGTGAATTAAGAGTGTAGCTGCTTACTTATCTTATTTTTTTATACCTGAATTATATCAAAAATTCAATAATTGTTTTCCTAGTGGATGACCGTAGTACTAGAAGCCGGCATAATATCCTATAATATCCTGTCCAACCACCATTAGTGCAGATATTGCCTCTCCTAGAATTATCTGAAAGATGTTCTAGAGGGAGACCGCAATGACCAAAACTCGACGCAAGAGAATGGAAGGAACCCACTAAACAGGACAGTCAATTAAACACAGGTTACAAAGGAGTAAACAATTCCAGTTAATACCATGACAAACATAAGTCAGCACATTTCAATTATAACCATAAATATAAACGGACTCAATTCTCCAATTAAGAGGGGCTTTCATAGCTGAGGGTGGATAGGCCTGCTCTGAACCCTTTCATTTCTTTACTAAGAAGCCAGCTTCAGTTAGTTTATCCTGTCTGGGGGGCATAATACAAACATCACTGTATTCAGCAAACCCTTCCTGTCTCTAGAAGGGTTTCTCTGGTATCCTCAATTCCTGTGAATCCAGATGTGATAATTATATTATAGACATCATGTCTAGGTAATCTTGTAAATTATACTAGAAATATTTCCTGTACATGTTGTATAGCTCTTTTCTAGGAGAGCTAGTTTCTTAGCCTTTGGCCTGCTGCTAGCTCCACGTAGAGCTGTATGGATGTCTAATCCTTCCCAGTTTTTACTCAGTATGTTCCTATGCCTCATGATCACTAAACTAAGAGGCTCTTATCAGTGGTACTAATGAACATCATTTGCTTTTATCCAGTTTTACATTTCCTTGCCTCTTTGAGGCTCTGGGAAAGAATGAACAGGGCAGCTGTTTCCATCCAAAAGTCCTGATTTTCTGGGGACATTTGTAAAAATCTCTGGATTAGTTCTTGATTTGTGATGATTTGGCAGCTGATTATTAAGAGGCAAAGCTGAGAGAAGAACAATTTAATCGGCTTCCATCTGTTGAGCCTTTAATAGAAGCTCTAGCTTGAATATGTGGAGCATTTTGTTTAGTTTTAAATGAAATATTTTTGAAAGGGAGACTCCAAAGATATATCCCAAATACTAACTAAAAATAAGTTCTGAAAATATAAAATATTTATCCAATATAACAAAGACCTAATAAAAACCAGATTTTAGGGGAAAGAATAGATTTCTTTTTTTTTTTTTTTTTGGTGGAACTGGGGTTTGAACTCAGGGCTTTCTGCTTGCCAGGGAAATGCTTATTTTACTGAGCCAATTCCCTGGCCCTATAAATTTCATAATTTTGAATTAAATACTTTTTAATGTCTCACTTAAATGAACAGTTCCTAACTATAATGTTGCATGATATAAAAATGAGGCATGATCAAAATATATGGTGACAATATATGCTTAAGATATATCTTACACTAAAGATATGACAGTAAGAGACCCTTGCCACGAGTTCCCCACAGATGTTCCTCCTCGCTTGGCACACTCCCCTTACTCTTGCAACTTTCTGAAGTGGATCTTTTGTGTGTGCCTTTGCATAGTATGATCAGAAATTGGTAAATGCAGCTGTCAGGTGCCATCCAATAGAAAGACAGGCCCATAAAAATCTCCCAGCCCATTCCTGTCCGCCGTGTTCACCAGATCTGGCATCATGCAACCTTAGGGTCTTTGCCAAAGTCAAAATGTCCATAAATGGCAAATGTTTTCCATCAGTTTAGGATATCGAAGCAGCTATGACAGCATGACTAAAAATGAAAAAGGACTTTCAGAACGGCTTTTTTATTTTTATTTTTTTGGCAGAATCGAAGATTGAACTCAGACCCTTGCTCTTGCCAGGGAAGCACTTATTCCACTGAGCCATCTCTCTGACCCCAAGAATGGCTTTAGAAAGTGGCAAGAACTATAGGATAAGGATGTTCAAAAGGAAGGGTAATTTTTTGAGGGGAACTAGTGACAGTATATCTGTTACTATAATACATTAGAAGAAGTTAACATTACCGTAATTTTGGTCAGACCTCATGTTTTTATGACAGCTTTTAAAGAACTGTTTTGAAATGATCATGGCATGTGTTGCATTGTGGCAGAAGTTCAGGAGCAGCCTGTGCCCGTTGAGGGATCAGCCAGGGCCTTCCTGGCCAGTGACTCACATGAAGACTAGATGTGCACTCTCTTCTGCTACGTGCACTCTCTTCTGCTACGTGCACTCTCTTCTGCTATGTGCACTCTCTTCTGCTGCATGGTTTTCTTCAGTTATCTGTCCACCTGGCCTCCAGATCACTGTTTACTTTATTCTTCTTATTTTTTTTTTTTTTGTCTTTTTGAGACAGGGTCTCACTATGCAGTTCAGGCTGGCCTTAAGTTCACTTTGTAGCTCAGGCTGGTCTCGAACTCACAACAATCCTCCTGCCTCAGCCTCCCGAGTGCTGGGATTACAGGCATGTGCCACCATGCCCGGCTCACTGTTTACTTTAATCTTAGAAAAATTTTTCACTTTCTATCTCAATGTAGCAAATTATAATGATGTTTATCTACAAAGCTTCCTTTATGTAGTATTTGATTAATATTAAGTGTAGGCTAAAGGCCACAAATTAAAAAAAATAATATCTAATAAACACATATTGAACTAAAAAATAAGCATTAAAGTTAATGGAGTGTTACAGAGAAAAATTGCAATAATGATTATTTTACCAAGCACACAAACTAAAAAATTGAGAACAGAAATCATTACAGATGTATGAATTTTGTTGGAAGGGGTCCTGTGGGAGACTGATTGTTACTATGATATCCTGGTTGGAAGGGAATGGAGTGGGGTTATTGCTCGCTCATGCAGTCACTGACTTGGTTTGTGTCTAGCGAATTGGCATCAGTAGGTGTCTTTATTCCTTCCCATTAAGCAGCTGGAAATGTGTATTGATTCATTTCCTTTTCATTTGAGAATCAACTATATCAAAGAAGCCATAGAAATGCTATATTTGCTAGATATGAGAATACTTCATTATATTTTTTTTTGGCCTGAATGTTCCCAAGAATTTTTGGAACCAAATAAAGTTCAGCTCAGTGAGATAGAAAATATACTCTGGGTATGGGCATGTGTTTGTGTATATGTGTGCATATTACTATTCTTTCTGCTGTCTCTATCATAAAGCTATGTTGTACAGGCTGGCCTTGAACTCATTATGTAGCCTAGGCTGGCCTAGAATTCAAAGCACTCCCCCCTGCCTTGTGGGTGCTGGGGTTATGAATGTATGCTACCATGCCTGGATTAATTTAAATTTTTGTTATAAATTTTTTTTGTTTTGTTTCACATAAATACATATACTTTTTTTTTTTAAACCAGGAATCAAACTCAGGACCTTGTGCTTGCCAGTCAGTCATTGTGCTTTTTGTTTGTTTGTTTTTAACTTGGATCAAATTCAGAACCCAGTACTTACCAGGCAGAATTTGAGCCACTGTTTTGTTATTGCAGAAAAAAACTTATTTTTATTTATTTATTTATTTTTTTCTGTATTGGTGTTTTGAATTTAAGACCATGTACTTACAAGGCAAGCACTAATTGTACTGAGCTATCTCCCTGGCCCTTGTTTTATGTTTTTGACTTGATTGATACTTAGCAATTAACCAACTTTCTCAATTCATAGATGAAGAAATTGAATCAGAGAGAAATCATGTAATTTATGTTAATTATGATTGAAAATATTAAAAAGAATAAATTAAAATATTTACCATTTCTTTTTTTTTGGGCAGAACTGGGGATTGACCTCAGGCCCCTGTGCTTACCAGTTGTGCTTATTCCACTGAGCCATCTCCCATGCTCCCCATTCCTTCTTAATGTTAAATTTTAAGACATAGATAATTTTGAATATCATGACTTTAAAATATCTTCTGAAATTTATGATACTGAGATCTTTAAGATAATAGGCTTTTACTTCAGGCACAAAGGTAGGTGGACAAAGATGGAAAAGGAAAAGAAATGCAGAAGGCTCACAATTTTATATTTTCTTTATATTTTTACATTGCGCTAAATTAGTTTTTCTCTAATGAGATAGCTTCAGTAGTTGAATTTATTTCTAAAAATGGAAGTATTACTTTTAAATGGAAACAGTTCATCCTGGGTTACTGTAAGGTAATAATTTATAGTTGTTGTTTCTCTTGCCAGGTTGAAGAAATATGGATCCCGACACCACGCTGGTCATCAGCACTCTTTGTACAAGCTTTCTCACCTTTCAGTTTCTTTTCCACTTTGTAAGTTACTGGTTTTCTACAAAAGTTTCTTCAGGTTTCAATAGTCTCAGTTTGGAAAAGAAGATAGAATGGAACTCAAGGTAAAGCATTTGGAAATATAAATAACTTAGAAAGCATTATGAAATAAAAAATATTTGAAATGTTTCAAAAAATCTTTCATTGGAGTAAGAAATTCAAAGTCAAACTTTGTGTTTGAGCTTAGGAACAAAAAGAAAGACAAGTAGATCTCATAAAAGAAAAATTTAAGAACTGTTATATTGAAACATGATAGAAAAAATTTATTTAACTTTCTTGGGGAAGTCTGGAGAGCTTTGACCAGCTTATTGTGCAAGTGTTTTACTTGAATTTTTCTGTGAAGTGTTTGTTAAGAGACATATCTGGGAACAGTAACAGAAGTAAACATTCATTAGTGTTATGAATAGCTTGCATATATAGTACTGCATAGCTTATAGCTGTTGAGCAGTAAAACTAGAAAACATAATATATAATGATATATCTATATCTTTTAATGAACTTTGCATTGTAATTAGAACCTCCGATAAATCACTCTTTTATTATCTAACTCTAAAAAGCTGCATAGTAGATTTTTTTTTAAACAAATAATGAAAAAATAGTATATGAATAAATAAATCTTCTGAAGTTTCCATAAGTTGTTTGCAGGTGTGTGTGTGTGTGTGTGTGTGTGTGTGTGTGGACACACGCACTTGTGAGAGAGGGAGGGAGAGAGACCAAGAGAGAGACATTAGTCTCAAGGTTTTAAGCAAAAAATGACTCAGATAGCTGCTTCTCTTGCTGTAGAGCATGTTGTGTGTCTACATACTGAAAGACAGTAAATTGACAAGCTACTGAAATAAATGAGACAAGTGCTCTGTCTGCTGTCTTTAGGTGTAATCGACCAATCAGGCTGAGTTTTGGCAGTTCAACATCTGCTCTATCCACCTTGCTTTATTTAGATACTCTTTTTTTTTTTTTTTTAATGTCTTTTTGAGACAGGATCTCACTATGCAGTTCAGGCTGGTCTCAAACTCAGAACAACCCTCTTGCCTCAGCCTCCCGAGTGCTGGGATTACAGGCCTGCACCACCATGCCCGGCTTTATTTAGATACTCTTAATGCTTTAGTTACCAGCAAACAGCTATCTCACCCAGCCTGGAACCATGGTCACAGCCTTCTGTGATTCTTCTTTGGAACTTCCTTGAAAAGCAGGGTGTTAGTGGAAGTTTCACAGTCTACTTTTTCAGAAAAGCCAGCTACGGCTATGGGTGAGATGAACAGGGGTCTAGCTGGAAGCCCCATGACCTCTGACTTCTTCCTTCCTATGCTCCTTTGCTCTGACTACTGCTGTGCTCCTGTTTTACACACAGCGGTTCTTGGTCAGCAGCTTACGGTGGATGCCAGCCTGCAAGCCGTGTGACCGCAGAGGCATTCTGCCCGGAGCCCTCACCTCCACCATGTGGGGGCCAACAGGTCCCTACAGGCACTCTTGCCTGCCTCCGACCTGCCCAGGCCTCCTCCAAAGCCAGGAGGAGGAGGTTGTACGTGGGCACCAGATCACGGGAGGCTGAGAGCTGCCAGACCTTGTGTGTTGTTTACATGTTTTTAAGAATACAAGAGGTGCGATTCTTTGTCTTAAGACTGGCACAAAGATGTTGTTCACATGTGAGGTGCTACTAATACCCTTACCTCAAAAAGCTTTTGCACATTTGAAGTTAGATGAAATGAGAGCAAAAGAATAGAAAAGACAAACATGCTCTACATTTTGAACTATATTTCTTTTTTACTTTGGTTAGCGCAGGGAGAAGAGTTTGAGTCTTGGGTAGTTGCCATCCAAGGCTGTATAGAGAGTACCCAGAGTTAGGAAAGCAAAGATGAAACTGAAATGATAGAACCGAAAACTATTTTTGCATTATACAGTCTCATCACTGTAGTTCTGTGATGCAGGAAGTTACCATTTGGGAAACTGAGCTCCTATTTGAGAAAGGAATGTGGAATTATATAGGATTCATTTAGCTGCCCATGGGGCCCTTTCTTCTTCTTTTTTAATGTATTTAGCACAGGGTCTACAGGGTCTCACTGCGTAGATTGGACACATAGTGACCCTCCTGTTTTCAGCCTCCCAAGCACTGGGATTACAGGCATGTTCCACCATGCCCAGTCTCAGTTGGCTTCTCAGGGCACTCCTGGGGCGGGACTGGCATGTCATGCCAGGGGTTGAACCTTGGCCCCTGCGTCTGTCTAAGCAGATGTGTTAGTCCACTGAGTATCTGGCTCACCTGGGCACTTTCTTCTTCTTTTTTTTTGTCTTTTTGAGACAAGGTCTCACTATGAAGTTCAGGCTGGCCTTAAGCTCACTTTGTAGCTTAGGCTGGTCTTGAATTCACAACAATCCTCCTGTCTCAGCCTCCCAAGTGCTGGGATTACAGGTATGCGCCACCACACCTAGCTCACTTCTTTTAATCTCAAACTTATTCCTCCTTTCTGCTCCTGCTTGTTTACATGGGATTTAAGCTGTGGGGCAGAAAAGTGTAACAAATGAAAAAATACAAAGAACAAGAAAATTTACTTTGCAAGGCACAAAGTTGAGCCTTTGAACTTGAAATATATAAATACATACATGACAGCATGCACCATTCTGTCTGATAATAAGGAAGATCTTCAGACAGTTGATGTTCTAAGCTATCTGATAGAGAAAGAATAGGATAAAATACTGAAAAGTGCATTTGAATAGTAAGAAATGGTGCTTACTTGTTGGTTCATCTGAAGACATTTATGAATGTATTCTACATCTTGCAATTAAGATTTTGAGTTGCTTATGTTCAGTTGCTTACACATGGCATACAACCTCCTGTTGTGTTGAAATATTACTAATTTTCAAATGTTTCAATCAATAACTTAAAATTGCTTTTCTAACATGTCACTCTTTCCTTTAAAAATGCTCTCTACTTTTTTTTTGGCCAGTTTAGCCCCCCTAAGGGTGGGGCTGTTGTAGCATGTGATGCCTGGGATTGAACCGTTGTCCCCTGTCCCTGCCTAAGCTTGCCTATGCAGGCAATTTAGACTGCTGAGTCATCTTGCCATAAATGCTATCTCTATAAGTACAAATATTTCCTTTTAATCTTCTAAAGAGGAAATACTTTATTTTAGGGTTTCTTTTTAGATACTAAGGTTTCTATATTTTGCTTTGCCAAGAATATGATTTTAAAGACTAAAATATGAAAGTTTTACCAACAGCACTGTCTGAAAGTGTACACTTCAAACATAGAATATTGTGTCTGCAAGATGTTTGCCTTTCCTGTTCGGTATAATGGGAGCTATTTGACCAGGCCAAGCAGCATG
Source organism: Ctenomys sociabilis (assembly GCA_004027165.1). Lineage (NCBI taxonomy): Eukaryota > Metazoa > Chordata > Mammalia > Rodentia > Ctenomyidae > Ctenomys > Ctenomys sociabilis. Next base: position 7,670 of record PVKA01005691.1, read on the forward strand.
TAACTTTTGTCTCTTGAACTCTGTGAATTTTTGTCATCTGAGGGCCTATGCTGCTTCCTGTTGATCATGGAACATTGCAATACAGAAAGGCATTTGAAAGTTGAGTGTCAGAAATAAATAGAAGTTAATTTTTTCCAAAAGGAAACCTTTTAACTTACTAAAAGTTGAGCTGCTAAATTTTGAGTTAGTAAGACAGATTCGTTAGTGAGATTGTTTTTCCTTTCATAGAAGTTTTGAATAACAGCAGAGATGTGTGTATGATTATTTAGATGTAGTGTTTTATTTGTTACTAAGGGATTTACATTTTTGCCCTGTTGCACACAAATAGAATACAGACGTGGTTAGTGTAAAAATTCCAGGGGTGGAAATCAGATAACTGTGTTAATTATTCACACTTCAAAATGATCCTTTGGAATGACAAATAATTCTGTCAGTCATTAAATTATTGAGAATCTCTGTGAATTTAAAATATGACTGTGAGCCAGGCGTGGTGGCGCAGGCCTATAATCCCAGCACTTGGGAGGCTGAGGCAGGAGGATTTTGTGAGTTCCAGACCAGCCTGAGCTACAAAGTGAGTTTAAGACCAGCCTGAACTGCATAGTGAGAGCCTGTCTCAAAAAAAAAAAAAAAAAAAAAAAAAAAAAAAAAAAAAAAAAAAAATATATATATATATATATATATATATATATATATATATATATATATATAATATGACTGGGCTTGGCATGGTATATCTGCTTCAGAGCACAGCATCTATTAGGTCAAAGGTATTGAATTTTCTAGTTACAATGAAATTTTTTTCATATCAAGCTTAACACTGGTACATATATTTCTCTTATTATTAGAGATTTGGGGTCATATAGAAATTCATTTCACATCAATAATTACTGGTTAATTATTCATTATTTCTTTTTTTATGAGCAGAATAGATTTATTGAGGGAAAGAAAGCTCCTGTTCGAGAGAGGGGACAGGAGGGGGGTCCTGAGTGTGTGGTCCCCCGGAAGCTGTCTCTTCCAGTAATTTTTCATTATTTCGATGAACAGAAGCTTCTTTGCTTATAAACTTCTAAGTAAAGATAATGAGAAATTTGAAATTGTTTGGTTCAAAAAACAAAAGAAACTGCATTGTGGACAACTGCATAGCATCTTGCATATTTGAAGTAGCAGATCCTAACAGTTGGATTCAGTCATTAAATGAAAGAGATAATTCATAGAAACTGATATTTTTCTTCTAACTTTAAAAAAAAATTGGATACAGGGTCTCACTGCACAATTCAGACTCATAGTGATCTTCCTGTCTCAGCCTCCTCATTGCTACTATAACAAGCATGCACCACCATGCCTGGTTTCAGGGCTGGCACTGCATGTGGTATTGGGATCAAACCCAGGTCCATATGCTTGCCAGGCAGGTGCTTATATCACTGAGCTATCTCTTCAGACCCCTCTTCTAACTTTTATTCCTTTTAAAAAGGAAGATATATGAATCGTGTGAATATTTTGCTTTCATTGAGTATTCATTTCAAATGTGGGTTTTCTAGCTGTGTGTAATGATGCACGTCTGTTTTCCAGCCTCTTGGGATGATCGTAGCAGTCTGAGGCCAGTCTGCACAGCACACCAAGGCCTCACATCAAATCAATAAATAGCAAAACCACATAAACTTAGGGTCCTCAGTTTTTCTATTTTGAGATGCTTACATGAATCAAGTTCAATAATGCACGTCAGTGTACTGTTATAACTGAAATTTCTGGAGATGATATATCTGCATGTCATAAGCCATCTAGATTATTTTAAAATATGCAACAGGTAGGCTGGAGCTGGTGCTCCATGGCAGAGAGCTTGCCTGGCACATGTGAGACCACAGCCAGCAGCATGGAGCGAGTTAGGGAAGGCCAGCAGCCTTGGGAGTCATTCTCAGCAAGTGGAGGAGACCCCTACAGCAACCCTTAGGATGGAGCTCAGAGCAGGGTGCAGGGTGCTGCTTGCTGTCACTGCCCAAGACTAGTGACTACATCACCGTATATGCTTCTGCTTTATAACTTTGGCCAAGAAATGACTCACTAGTTTTCTAGCATGAAATTATAGATCTTGGCATTCTTCCTCTTACTCATCCCAGAGCAAAGTTGTGACCCTCAGATTCCTAAATGTCAGTTTTTTTTTTTTTTTTTTTTTTAATTGTACTCTGGATGTTCTTTCCCTCTATGTGTTAGTGCTTTGAAATACTGGGTATTTTTTCAGAATGTTAAATGTCTTATCAGAATGGGTTAAAGCTTATTCCAAGGAATCTAGAAACTTAATATGTACTTTGTTTAATTTCAGGGTAGTATCTACATGCCATTCTTTGGTGGTTGGAATTTGGGGCCTATATGTTTTCTTCTTTGATGAGGCAACTAAAGCTGACCCACTTTGGTAAGCTGTTTCTTCCTAAGCTGGTCAATTTGATATGTGCTTTCAAATATAGTTAATACAAGTGTCACTTTACTTTAAAACAAAGTTTATCAATGGTGTTATGCTTTATTCAAATGCTTGCAGTTAGACTTACTTTAGCAAAGAACATTAAAATCAGTACAAACTTAAAGGGCCATTTTGCCTTCATAGCATTGTAAGTGTTGTCTGAAATAAATAAGCCACAAAAGACCAGCATTTGTGTAGTGTTAGTGAGCAAAGACAAGTTATTAGAAACTCTGCTGTCAGCAAGTCTGAATCATTTACTGAAGTCGTGCAAGTGGCTAGGGTAATGTCTGCTCAAGGCTTTTCCTTCAAATTTGTTTTTTTGACTCATTGCCTTGATATGAAAAAGATGAAATGAGAAACACTTGATTTTTTTGTTTTGTTTTATTTTTTTTTTTATTTATTTTTTTTTTTTGTCTTTTTTGAGACAGGGTCTCACTGTGTAGTTCAGGCTGGCCTTAAGCTCACTTTGTAGCTCAGGCTGGTCTCGAACTCACAACAATCCTCCTGCCTCAGCCTCCCTAGTGCTGGGATTACAGGCATGCGCCACCACGCCCGGCTGTTTTATTTTTTTGAGACAGGGTCTCACTATGCAGTTCAGGCTGGCCTTAAGCTCACTTTGTAGCTCAGGCTGGTCTTGAACTCACAACAAGATGGACGTGTGAGAGGAATTTACTGCATTTCCCTGAAAATCAGACCAGGTTTCCTACATTTTTGCTCTGAAAGCCACAGTGGGGCTTATTTTTAGAGGATGTCTTAATTTTTCATGTAGAATAGTCTATACTCATGCATCAAAACTACATTTATTCTCGCACGCTTGGTTTCAGAAAGTTTCCACCAGATCAAGCATTAATTGAAGGCCTGTGAGACAGAGGTGGCAACCAAAATGATGATAGCTAAGGATGTTGGTCATTCTATTTAAACCTCATAGAAAAAATGTAGCAGCCATCTGTAAGCTGTATATATATATTTTTTTAAAAAACATCTTTGTCTCTTAACATTTGTAGGGGCAACTCATCACTTGTGAAAGTGAATATTGCTATCGCTTCAGGCTACCTCATTTCCGGTATGTGGTGTTTTGCTCATTGTCTGATTCTATGTAAGCTCCTCATGGGTTATGCAAAAATACATACTCTGTGCTTTTAGTTTATTTGAGAATAGCGTTTGGAATTGATGTAGATGGAAATAATATCTGTGATGGTGATAGAGTGTGAAACTTTTTTTCTCTGGCTTCCTGTTTCCCATCGTAGGACTGAGTTAGAATCAGACTGGCTTTTCTTATAGCCAGGCCAAGGGAAGATGAGAAAATTCTATATTGACTACCATTTCAAAAGACATTTGGACAAACTTAATAAACAAGAGAGAAACTCAGAGCCATAGTTTGGATATTTATACAGGAGCCACTTAGTAAATTGTAAACTTATAAGGTAACTGAAAGAAAAGCCTATTCAAAATTTTGAAATATGCCCAGCACTGGGGAGGATTAAACAAGGGGATCACTATGAGTCTGAACTACATGGTGAGTTCCTGTATCAAATAAATTAAAAAAAACTGAAACATGAAACAAAAGTGATAAAAGTGATTAATTCAGTAGGAAATTTTGTGCCATCAAGAAGTGAACTGTAAAAGAAAACCAGATTATATCAAAAAATATTTCATTAAGAGAAAGAGAAAAGATTTGAAGAGTAATAGTAGATTATTGGATTATTTGATAGAGTCCAATTACGTAAGTGAATAATGAATGTATTGGAAAAAGATTTGCTCATCTCACAGAAAATAGTGTCTCTGATAAGGCTAACACACAATGTGTAAAATGCCCCATGCACTGTTCCACGAGTGTTGTCAGTTCAGAGGTAACTATCCCCAAGAGATCTTCTTCGGAGTGTTTTTGTTTTTTGGTTCAGCTACATAAATATATGTATGCAGCTGCATGTTATGTCGTGTATAAATAGGTGTACAGTTTCCCCCATAAAAGGTTTAGGAAGCTGTACTTGATTTTTTTGTTTTGTTTTATTTTTTTGAGACAGGGTCTCACTATGCAGTTCAGGCTGGCCTTAAGCTCACTTTGTAGCTCAGGCTGGTCTTGAACTCACAACAATCCTCCTGCCTCAGCCTCCTGAGTGCTGGGATGCGCCACCACGTCCGGTTTAGGAAGCTATACTTGAGATGAAACCCATTTTTGGTATAAATAAATTCTGAGAATGTCCTCAGCATGACAAAAAACAATAGGAGCAAACTCAAAATCAGATTATTCTCTTCTCTACTGGTCTCTTTGAGAAGTTTAGCAAAATAAAGAACAAAATAAAAATTATACTTTATCTTATCATCTATAAGTACACTCCTAAATTTCAGTTTTCTCTTTGATATTTCTCTGGCATGTTGAATTTCTTGCTTTATATTTTATTTTAGGTTAGTAATACATGTGTGTGGTACATGATGCTCACATTCCTTGTGAGAAGTTGGTACACAGACATAGAATGTCGCAGTTCCTTTTTTACATGGAATATCCCTCTCCTTCCTCTTCCTTCCCTCTGTCTCTTTATTTTGTAAAGAATACAAAACAGTGAAACTGTCCTTCTAATTGGTTTTGAAACTGTCTTATTGCTATTTGTTTTTCAATAAAATTATTTTTAAAAAATAATACAAAACAGTGATAAAAAAATGTTAGCAACTATTCAAAATTTCACTAACCAAAGTAGCAGGAATTCAATGATGGTTGCTGTACTGCTGTATTGTATAACGATGTTATCTTCTTGATCTTCTTCCCCTTTGGGACAGTTATCTTCCTATCTCCTTTTACCTACCAGGAGACCTTATGTGAAAGGCACTTTATTAAAATATTTCCAAATAAGGTAACAATGAAAAAAGAAAACATAATCAAGAGTAATGACATGAAGCAAACCTTCCTAAACCAAAGTTTATTTATCCTAGAACTATTGCCTGGGTCTAGAGAACTTATCTAGCATGACAAAGCCTTGTATTCAAGCCCTAGAACTGTAAAAAGTGAATTTATTTATGCTCTCTAGAACTTATTACAAAATAATTGTCACATAAATTGATGACTAAAGAGCCTACAGTTAAAATTTGTAGAAAAAATTTGGAGAGGGGTATCAGGAAGTTAATTACTAAAAATATTTTGATTTTTTACATTTTAGGGTAATATTTGATTTCTCATTAAAATGTGTAATTTAATTCCTCTCTTGAAATATTCATATTTAGTTTTTCTTAGTAGTTCTTATTTTATAAAAGAAGATTCCTGCAGTACACAGCTGTGCACCCCTAAAGCCTCTGAGTCCTGCCCTGGTCTCCATTCATAATGGAGTTTCCCTATTTATAGTTTATGTTTAACTGTTTTTTTTATTTTTTTATTTTATTGAAGTACAAATATGAATGAGACAGTTTTAAGACACCTTAACAGGACGGATTTGATAAATTAATACATTGCAAACTGTTTTTATAATGTTTTGGTATTGTACAAGGTGCATATCTGATATTATACTTACAGACATTATTATAGCAGATGTCTCTTATCAGTAAATTAAGAGGGTATAGCTATTTACATATCTTGTTTTTTATACCTGAATTATATCAAAGATTCAATAACTAATACTTTCTACCTTATTATTTTCCTAGTCGTTGTCTATAGTACTAGAAGCAGACATAATATCCTGTCCAACCACCATTAGTGCAAATCTTGACTCTCATAGAATTATGTAGAAGCAGAGCATTATCTATCCCAACTGTACTGTCCATACACACATTATGATTCTTCCTTTCTATATCCCTTCCTTTGTCTACACCTGTCAAAGATGGGCACTCCATTGTAAATAGACATGGGGATATTTTACGCATTAATAATTTCTTTTTGGTGGAACCAGAGATTGAACTCAGGCCCTTGCACTTGCCAGGGAAGCACTTATTCCACTGAGCCATCTCCCCAGCCCCTGTTTAACTGTTTTATAAAGAAAATAACTTTGATAACATTTTATTAGTTTCCATTTTATTAAACTATTTTTCTGGAGTATGATAGTTAGACTTAGAATTTTTAAAATTAAGAGTAATTTATATTTCGTCTCTTTGTATGTCTTTTTAATAGTTGTAGTCCTTGGTGACTTTACTATTTTGAATTAATAGTTATTGCATGTTTTGTTAATTTAAAAATTTATGTTGAAGCTATAAATGAGTTCATTATTTTATATTCTTCCACCATTTTTTCAATTTCTACAGTTGTAGCTATAAATATCAGTAATTTAAGTTTCCTTTAATCTCTTGTATGAAAGTGTTTTCATCTTATATAATCCTGGAAACAAGTTATACCTGTATACTTTCAGTAAATGCTATGTATTATATAGTGCATCCTGGCCCAGGCTAGATTCTGACTATATAAAGATGCAGTTTGGTTCTTGTCCTGAAGGAAACACTGTGGATGCTGCAGATATACCGGGGTAGACACTTGATGAGAAATGGGTAAGTGGGCTAGCTGAGAGGCGAGCAAAGTGTTGTGGCCCAGAGTGCATGCTGAAGAATTACATTTACGTGAAAGGCAATGCAGCGTTCTTCCTGTGTAATATCTCATCTGTTTGTCCTTCTTACAGATTTGATGATTCTCATTTTGTACTGGAAAGTGATTGGTGACAAGTTTTTCATAATTCATCATTGTACGGCGCTGTATGCCTACTGCTTCGTATTGGTGAGTGCCAGGGTTCCCGGTAGCCAGAGCAGCGTGCAAGATTGCTACATGTGCAGCATCACGTACAAGCAGGCTAAGGCAACAGGAATCTTGCCTAGAGACTTTGTCAAGATTCCAAGACTGGTTTTTTTTTTTTTTGAAGAGGTGGTATTACACTTTCCTATGTGGGCTGGCCCTGAGCTCTAGGGCTCAAGGAGTCCTCCTGCCTCAACCTCCCCAGAAGTTTTGAATCAAGCCTATGGTGCTTGGCTGAAGCATTAATGGAGAATTCCTGAAACACATATCAGATGCTAAAGCATATTAAGTTCTCTGCCTAAATGTATTTTTTTCATATACAACTTTATATCTCTTACATGTTTGTTAGCTTTCTCCATGGTTAATTTTTAACCTGGATAGTACTATACCAACAAGCTTAAGGTTTAGATTTGTAAATAATGAGTCAATTAGAATTTTCAGGGATATAGTACTGAGTTGCATGCTTTCTCTCATTTAAAACCTTGTGTAACCTCTGACTCTTTTTACATGCTATTGCATATTTATTACTATTTTAAAAATCCATGTAAGAATATATAAATAATAATAATTTTTTACCTACATGAAGGTAGCTAGTAAAAAAAGTTTTATTTCTACAAAAATCAGATATACTAAAATATATCAAACCAGGCATGGATGTATACGCCTGTAATCCCAGTACTTGGAAGGCTGAGGCAGAAAGATCAGTGCAAATTTGAGACCAGCATGGGCTACAGAGTGAGCTCCAAGTCAGCCTGAACTGTATATAGCAAGACCCTGTTTCAAAAAGAACCCCCCAAATATATATATATATGTATATATATATATATATATATATATATGTATATATACATACATATATATATATATAATTTATTTATTTATTTATATTTATATGTGAACATGTGTGTGTGTGCATCAGAACATCTCTCCTATTGTCTATTCAAAGCCACAAGTTAAATAGTTAACATATATTTTATAACCATGCTTCTTTTAATGTATACTCCTGTATCAAAAGGTATACATAATCACTTTATTTTTCTGAAATAATAAGCTATTTTTGTGTAACTTTCTATTCTCTGTCCTTTGTAATTTTTAATTGATTATGCATAGTTATGAAGCACAAATGCTTACCATTTATAGTTCTTGTTTCCTAAGCACTTTTGCTAAAAAGACAGGCAAACCACTCAACAAACTATCAGTTAATTCTTATATAAGTCTAATACCATGCTTCCATTTAGAAGTATATCCTCTGAACAAATCACAATCAGTGTACTATAAAAAGGATAAATATAAACTGGCAAAAGATAACATACTTTCTAAAATGTGAATAATTTGAACCGCTTTTATGTCTTGGCCACTGAAATCACAAGACTTGGCAAATGGCTGCTTGCACAGGGATCGGCGAGTTGAATGGTTATTGTGCGAGATGAATGCTAGCTTCTCTTTGACTTTCATGCCTTTGAAAAATCAAATGCATGCTGGAGTTTTGAATAATAAATTAATGGTTATACTATTCAGTAAGTTAGTAAGTGGAACAATCCATTGAAACTTTTCTAGAGATGGGTACTCTTTTGATATAGCTTTCTGTGTTTTGTTGTTTTAGTGTAAAAAATTTATCTTAAATGAATCTACTAATAGCAAAACAAAATAGAAAAAATAAATATTTATAGAGTTGGTATGTTATTTGTATGTCTTATATTTATGCATTGAATATAAAAGGGGTTGTTGCCATGTAGTGACCTCCCAGCTTACTTTGAATTTTGTTATTTTAACAAAATTATTATGTTCTGGGGTAAATGGTCATGAAATTAAGGAACTGACTCTGTATTCAGAAAATACTTTGGCTTTAATATTTGGAAACTAAACATTTTCTTAATTATTTTATTCAGTGGAACTAAAAAACCAAAGTGATGAGCAGAAGCACACCTTCTGTAGGTTTTCACATATATCTTACAGCAAAAGTAATAAAATTCTTTTGGATATATATCTCACATATAGATAATATAATGGTTCCATCATAGTTTTTGTACCCCTGGGCTTAAAAATATCTTGCACAGTAATTTAGAGCTTGAAAGATCCTCTCCTGAATATATACATAGGGAAAAATGTGTTCAGATTTTCCCCTTGATGTTCACTTTCACCCTTAGAGCAAAATACTAATTACTGAGAAAAGCATGGCAGACTGGTCTCTTATGGGAGGGGAGATGAACTCATTAATGCTTTGATGGCATGTTCAAAGTGGCCCACTCTTCTTTGTCACCCTAGTAACTTTTGCAGCATGCTCTTTTTTTTTTCTCTCCATTCCCAGTGAACGGTCTGCTCTCTCTATAGCAAATCATGCTTATATATATAATGATTTACACTTGGTAAACACGTAAACTTGAAAATCACTGAGTATGCATCCTTTTTCATTATTACACTGCTCTGACATCAAATCGTTAAACCATTCTGCTGCAATTTAGGAGAAAAGCTTGGACTCTAGTGGGTCTGGGCATTTACATAAGGATGCTAGGTGTAGTGGCATGCCTAAAATTAGGTGAGGATCTGTTTTGTGTTTAGTGCTTTAACCCAGTGCTTATACTTTAAAAACAAAAGTAAGTAAATGTGTGCAAAGTAGCATTAAAAAGGAAAGATGTGTTATGTCAGATTCAGTGAAGATTAATATAGTGTAATAAAACCTCAACAATGCCTGAAATAAATGGTGCTCACTAATATTTTATCATTGAGTGCTACCAATGAAAAACTCTTGTTTTAAAAGTATTGCCTATTCCCAACTATACCTAACTAGCATGCCTCTTTCTTTTCTTTTATTAGGACATCTAAAAAATTAGGTAGCTGTAGTAACTGTTAGAGCAACATTTCAACAGACATCAAAATTTCACACCTAGCTGAATTGATGTCAGCTAGTACAGTTCTCAAAGCAAGATAGACTATTAGTGTCATATGATTTTTTGTTTACCACTAAGTTTATATTTAGTAAACCATGTTAAACATCTAGATATTGAAAATTATTTTTAAAACATGAATAACTTATTAAATAATCTTTTTACTACTGTAATGAAAGATTTTTAAAACTTTCTTCTACACTAATGAGCACAAAACTGGCAGAAGTAAGTTTGGGAAATTAATTATTTTATTGAATTTCTATAGCTCACTTGTGATTCCATCACTGATAGGCATCTATGTTGGAGCACAAATACAAGTAGTTTATGACTCATTGTTAATTGAAGGATAGGTCATGGTAATAATATTAAGTGATTAGTTTAAAAAATGCATGTAACATGTTTACATGCACAATTCACACATGTTTTGTTTTAGAATTTATTTCAGCATTGTTGTTTAATGTAGAACGTCTAATATGACCATTTCCATAATTTCCGAACCTAGCAAAGCTCCCATTAGCTCTTTCTAAGTTTTGTTTGGCAGTTCAAGAGTAGACGTCCCTACTTGTACTTTGGTTACTGTGTCATGTCTCTCTTTGGTCACATAGTATCTCCTTCAATTTGTGTGGTAGAATTACTTTAGATGATCTATCTCCCTTTCTTTAAGTTTGCTTCTTCTTTTAAATTCTTATTTTCTTTTAATACCAGAAAAGGAACCAGTTGAAGACATGGGTATGATGATAAATACTGTCAACTGAACTGGTGAGATAGCTCAGCAGACTAAGTGCTTGCTTTGGCAAGCACAGGGAGCAGGGTTCAATCCCTGGTCCCCATCCCACGCTGGCCCCACCCCTACTCCCAGGGTGCACTGACCCTGCGAGTCCGGGTGTGGTGGTACACCCCTATAATCCCAGTGATGGGGAGGCTGAAAACAGGATCACCATGAGTCCATACTGCGTAGTGAGACCCTGTAGCAAATACATAAAATGAAAATGAGAAAAACCAAATGTGACTAATAAAATTGCCGTGTTCACTCTAGTCACTATTTTGTTATTAATTAGATTTTCTTTAAAAAGCAAATTATCATATGGTTTTCCTTATATGAGATACCTATAATTGCTGTCATTAAGATCATAATAAAATTCATAGGGGCTGATTACCAGGGCCGAGCAGAAGAAATGAAAGCTACTGTTTAATGTTCACAAAATTTCAGTTTGGAACTTGAAAAAATCTTGAAGATGGGTAGTGATGATGTACTTAATGTCCCTTAATAGCACATTTTAAAGTTGTCAGAAGGGTAAATATTTTGTTATGCGTTTTACTAGGAGAAAACTTTATTTTGAAAAAAAATAAACTTACCAAATGATTGACACAAAGGTAGGAAGCGGAACTAATAATAATTAATATGTTGACAAAGTCATACCTGGAATAAGAGGCTGAAACCAATAGATGAAATTTAATAGTGATAAATGTTAAGCTTTGCCTTTACATTTAATAATTTGGAAGAAGGGAACGACCTGAAGGTGGTGGGTGGGCCGCACTTCAGTAGTGCAAATGTGCAGCATATCTGCTAACAAAGAAAGCAGTTTTCAGATTAAAGACTCTGTTAAGGGAGGCACAGTATCTAATTGAATTATGTTATGATTTGCCTGGCCAGACCAAACCTGGCACTGTCATTATCTGGTGTTGCTGATATCCTGTGTATGTGCGGAGAAGCATCAGGAAGCACAGCCTATTGACTGGAGAGGGGATTAGATTAAGCATTTCACTTATTTTTTCATTAGCGATTGAAGGACCAGATATAGTAACCTGGTAAAGACAAGAAACAGGACATTATGACTTTAAAATATCCCTCAAAATGTGAAATGCTGTTGAGTGGAAAAGGATTAACTCAGACATTTTAATTAGGACTATTGGGAATCATAAATTTAGGTGATTTAAATAAACTATTTTTTATGTATTTTAGTACAGGGTATACAGGATTTCATTGCACAGATCAGACTCTAGTGATCCTCCTGTTTTGAGCTCCCAAGAGCTGGGATTAAAGGTGTACATCATCATACCCATTCTCAGTCACTGTCTCGGTGCTTCCCAGGGACAGGGCTGGCTCAGCACACCAGGGATCGAACCCTGGGCCCTGTATATCCCTAAGCAAGTGTTTAGTTTGTTGAGCTATCTGGCTGGCCCCCACACGATATGTGAAGTAAGCGAGGCGGAGGGCTGGCAGTAAGAATAGAGATCGTGATCCCTGCGAGAGTAGAAATGTCATTATGCTGAATTCTGTTTTTTTCCCTCCAGACATAGGTGCTCATAAAATAATAATAATAATAGTAATAATTTTTAGAAATTAGGGGCTTAGTAGCTTAACATTTTTGAGGTCTGATGCTCCAGAGAAAACTAATGACAACACTTAACATATACACTTACAACTTATATAAATTTCACCTACATTTCCATAAGTACATTTAAAACTTTTTACATTTTCTGTGAGGTAAGTGGGGCCTAAACTGTACTTTGAAAAAACATGCATATTGGCAGGAAAATATAGAGAAGGCTTCTGAGATCAGAAAACAGGAGAAAAGTCACTGTGAGAAGACAATAGCTCTTCCTGGGGGGACATTCAGGCATTGGAGTGTCAGGGCGTGGGATTTGCAGAGCTATGGGATTAGTGTGCATTTGGATGAAAAAATAGGAGCAACTGATAAATGACCAGCCCCCATGGTGATTTCAACTTGCTAGCTTTGAATTATTTCTTTTACTAGAATAGTTGTAGGATATTTAATTTTTAAAAAGCTGATACATTTACATATGAGAAAGATACAACTGATGATATGCAAGGAAAAAGTGTGAGTGGGGAGGGCGTCTCCTAGGAGATTGTCCATAGAGTCACTCACATAGCTGGCACTTGGCAGGCTCTCTGTGGGGTGCTCAGTGACAGTGATAGCCTGAAGGGGTTAATGAGCCCCTCTGTCAGGCATGGGCTTCTCACAGCCTGGCGAGTGTGTTCTGAAAGGGAGCACTTCAAGAGTAGTCATTCCAAGAGCTGGGAGACAGCTTCAAAAGACTCAGAACCTGAATCCCACTGCACTCCATTGGCCAAGGAAGTGGCAAAGGCAAGCCCAGGTTCCAGGGGAGATCAGTAAGATTGTACTCCTTGATATGAAGAACATTATGCACATACCCAGGAGGGGAGGCAGTACATGGTAGCCTTCTGGAGAGACTGTCCATCTCAGGATTTGTCAGTGTCAGGTAGCAATATTAGGTGACGTCTGCCTGCCCTGATGGAGGGGGATTTACTCTAATGCCTGTATTTGCCTTCTAAGGGTAAGTGTACTTTTGACTTGTTTAATTAGAAAGTGAGCAAGTGAGGTTCAATTCAGGAGAAGTCCAGCTACCTTGCTGGACTTTCACCATGAATGAGGCACGAGGGAATATATATATATTAATTTGCAAGGTGTCACTGCCCTAACAAGCTGAGAAACCTCTAGAGACACTTGATCCACGGAAGAGCTTAAAGGTCAACAAAAATTGTTCTAGAATCAATATAGCAGGTCCTATTCAATGGTGGGAGTATTTGTAAACTTTCAGTAACTACAGCAGTGCCAGCTAGCTTCTATGGGCATGGAGAGTCAACAGTCATCTCTGGTCTGATGCAGCATTTCTTGCATCTGAATATATATTAGAATCACGTAGAGGCCTGTGAAAACAGGATTTCTGGTCCCATGCCTGTGGTTTCCAATTGATTATCTGGGTTAGGGCCTGAGAATAGGCATATCTGATGTTTTCTCAAGTGATGCTGAGACTTCTTCTCTGGGAACCATGCTCAGAGAGCCATTGAACAACAAATATGAGTGAGTCCTTCAGTTAGGGAAGCAGAGAGCAAATTAGTAGGGCCAGAATATTGTGCAGAGAGCCATTGAACAACAAGTATGAGAGTGAGTCCTTCAGTTAGGGAAGCAGAGAGCATATTAGTAGGACCAGAATATTGTGCTGAGGTTTCATTTTTAGAAAGTCAGGAGATTTCCTCAAAGGCTAGAGAATTTGCACTTTGGCCAAAGTTGGTTGATGAAAGCAGTATTATCAAATTTACTATTTTTGCTAGTAATTTTTGATGTATAAAGAATACCATAAATTCACATTTTGTCTGATACTAATCCAGTACTTTGGTTAATAGTTATTTTGAATTTTATACTCATTTAAAAGAAATTAGAAGTAATCTTTTAAACTGAAAAAATCTTTCAGGCAATGTATTTTAGGACTACAGCTTTGTATTTTAAAATTTAACTTTAGAGAAATATTAGAACTATTTTAAAAGTAGAAATAAGACTAAATCCATTGTTATCTTTTTTTTTTTTTTTTTTGGCAGAACTGGGGATTGAACTCAGGCCCTTGCGCTTGCCAGGGAAGCACTTTTATTCCATTGAGCCATCTCCCTGGCCCCTATTTTAATATATGAAATGACTTTCAGATGTTTTATGAAATATTTTAGAAGCTATAAAATGCATTTCTTGCCGGGCGTGGTGGCGCATGCCTGTAATCCCAGCACTTGGGAGGCTGAGGCAGGAGGATTGTTGTGAGTTTGAGACCAGCCTGAGCTACAAAGTGAGCTTAAGGCCAGCCTGAACTGCATAGTGAGACCCTGTCTCAAAAAGACAATAAATAAATAAATAAATAAATAAATAAATAAATAAATAAATAAAATGCTTTTTTTTTTTTTTTTTTTTTGAGACAGGGTCTCACTATGCAGTTCAGGCTGGCCTTAAGCTCACTTTGTAGCTCAGGCTGGTCTCGAACTCACAACAATCCTCCTGCCTCAGCCTCCTCCCGAGTGCTGGGATTACAGGCATGTGCCACCATGCCCGGCTAAAATGCATTTCAATAAAGGATCTCATGTTGGAAAACTTACTTGAGGGACACAGTATATAATTTAGGAAGGATTTTGGCTGACATTAGGAGCCCATTAGTTCATAATATTTTGAAAAAATCATGTCTGTCATATTCTCCACATATACAGAATGCCATAGAGTTAAAGTAGCCAAAAGAAGACTGTTGTAAGGAAAAATAAGACTGGAAAAAAGGGTTACTTTTTGCTTAGGAGGCTGAAAAACAGGAAGGATCACTACTTTCTGATCTGTGTAGTGAGGCCCTGTAAACCCTATAGATCCTGTACTAAATACATTACCACAAAAAAAAAAAGAGTTGCTTTTAATTTAAGGGAGACAATGTTATGAATGACAGGATTTGTTTTTAAGAGATTAAGACTATGCTTATTGATTACATGAATTCATTATTCCTGTGAGGAGTCATACTGACAGTATTTCTGATTGCCAGGCATGGTAGCATATCATTGTAATTGTACTGTTTTGGGAGCCTAAGGCAGGAGGATGGCAAATTTGAATCCATCCTGGGCAACTTAGCAACTTAAGAAGATCCTGTCTCCAAATGAAAAGGGAGGGGAAAAGCTGAGGATGTAATTCAGCATGAAGGCTCCATCCATAGTACTGCAAAAACAAAACCAAAAATCATTCAATATTATGGCCTACTAAGTGACTTAAATATCCAAAAGAGTTAAAGAAATAGGGAAAAAAAAATGTCGTTTTTTCAGTTTATTTGTATAATTAGTATTGATTGTCACTATTAATTGCTACTATTAACTGTTTAGGTACTTATGTATGTGTTTATTTATTTATTGACAAAGGGTCTCATGGGTTGTGCAGGCTGGCCTTTAACTCACTGTAGAGCCTAGGCTGTCCTAGGACTCACAGCCAGGGATCCTCCTGAGTGCTAGGATTACAGGCATGTGCCACCATGCCTGTTCACACCATATTTTTATATTAAAGTAATGCAATCTGTGCGTAAGTCTTTCTCCTCTATAGTTTTGGCTGTGCAGGTGGACTCAGGTGCCCCCAGTCCCTGTGAGTGAACTGCCCATCTTGCCTGCTAGTCCTGTCTCTGTGCCATCCTTCCTCCCTTCTTAGTTGTCAGGCATTCCAGCATCACTGAAGACAACAAATTTGAGAGTATAAAGTTTCTAACGCTAGAGAAGCTAATTCTTGTCATTATTCTGATGTGTAAAATTTTCAGGTGTGGCACAGATACCTGCTGAGAATCTTCAAGTTAAAAAGTTAAATTGAAAAAAAAAAAACCAGTTAATT
The DNA here is from genome assembly GCA_004027165.1 of Ctenomys sociabilis. Lineage (NCBI taxonomy): Eukaryota > Metazoa > Chordata > Mammalia > Rodentia > Ctenomyidae > Ctenomys > Ctenomys sociabilis. The sequence continues at coordinate 23,861 of PVKA01005691.1, forward strand.
GCTTTTGAATGGTTCTTTCACCCCATTTAGCACAGTATGTCCAGCAGGGAAGCAGTTTCCTCTGCTTTGTGTGTAGAACCTAATGTATCAGGAGTGAATAGAACTAATTTTTTGGCATGTAATCCTAATTCTGATTTAATAGGAAATTTATAGTGACTCTGTTATGCTTTGTGTCTAGTTGTCCCCCAAAGCCTCATGTGTCACGAGGCTTCTAGAGTTTGTGATTAATTCTTGATCCAATGCTGGGATAATGGGTGTGGGTGCTACACCCGCCTTTAGCAAATAATCTCCATACAAATGTGGGGAAGGGAGAGAGGCTTGCTAGCTGCTGCAGCTGCTGTTCCTCTCTTTGCTCTTTGCTGTCGGCTGCTGTCTGAAAGGCTGCTGTCTACCATGTGCCGCTCTGCCTCAGAGCCAGCTGAGTGTGCACTGAAACCTCCACTAACTGTGAGCTAAATAAATCTTTCCTTCTTTAACTTTGGGTGTCAGGTATTTTGTCCTAGCAATGAGAGAAAAGTAACGAGACACTCTACTTAGCTAAAAGCAATTTTTGAAGTATATTAAATAGAATTCTTAGAATGCTTACTTTTGATTTCCTTCCCAGTATTTACTAACTTTGCTGTACTTTTCATACATACTAATAAATTTATACAATGTACTAGGTATTATGATTAAATTTAGAAGGGTCTGGAAAGTGTGTGTTTCAGCTCTAGGCCATCCCAATTGACAAATATTTATTTTTAGGTCTAGTATGATAGAGCAGATTTGACAGGCTGTTGTATTTGGCAAATATGTATCTACATACATACTTACATACATAATGTTACCTGGGGTAATAACACTTGAGATTTTTAAGGTAATTCTACATAATATAAAAATGGGTTCCTATTAGGTATTTAAATGCTATAAAATTTCTCAACTTGAAACTGAAACAACCATGTGATTGTTCTTTCTATGGTAACTGGAGAATGATGATATTACTAATTGTAAATTACAGAGTTGATTAGTTCATTGACACCTATTCTCCTAAGTGAACAGTAAATACTTAAGTGGACAACATATCATATCTTAAAAATATTGTAGGATTCTACAGACATTTTTTTTTTGCAAGTTCTCATAAGGAAGAAAATCAGTAGTGAGAAGTAGGCCTGTTTTTATATTGATTGTTACATCTATTGAATGTTTCTGTAGCCTTTGGATATTTTGATAAGACAATTATCTTTGATGTTGTGTCTTGTGTTTGTCACCCAGAAAGATCAAGTGCTGGAGTACATTGCGAATTTTCGACTGCTTGCGGAGCTTTCCAGCCCGTTTGTGAATCAGCGGTAGGTCCTTTTGTTCTTTTCAAATTGTGCCATTTTGGGAAACTTTGATTACTGAAGTGGTAAAGCTGCTGTACTGAAAATGGGAGTATGTGAGCTATTATTGCTGTGGAACAGGTGAGAAACCTGAGTCAAGGGTTCCTCAGGAAGGGGTTTAGGCAGCATTCCAAGTTTTTCCCAGGATGGCGACTGGTAGTGTTTGTTTTTGTGTTGTTTGTTTCAAGTTCTAGGAAATCTTGACTCCTAAGATGGTAAAGCTACTATATCAAAAGTTAGAATATGAGATATTATTTTTTATCATTGTACAAGTGAGGAAAATGAGTTGTTGAGAGATTTCCATCAGATTTCCCAGATTTTTCCATCTAGTCACTGGTACTGTTGGCTGTTCTTGCTTTTTTTTTTTTTTTTTTTTTTCCTGAGACAGGATCTAGACATGTACTCCAGGCTGGCCTTGAACTTGTTATGTAGCTCAGAGTGGCCTCAAATTCATGGTGATCCTCTTGCCTCAGCCTCCTCAGTACTGGGATTATAGGTATGCACCACCATACCTAGCTGGTAGTGCTAGCTTTTTTTGTTTTGTTTTGTTTTAACTAAAGGCAGTTTATTCAAAAGCCAATTCATGAGGTTGAATGATTAATCAGAGCTGTACAATAGCTAAAACCAACTGCAGGTAGTGAGAATGAAGTGCTCTGCCTGAGATAAAGGTTGGTCCTCACAAGGAAGTTCCTTTTCAGCTATGAGCTTAAGGGTTGCTTTTTGTTTATTCATTTTTGATTTTTAATTAACAGCTGATAAACTTGCATAGCACATTCCTTCCCTTAAGGTACTTAAACCTTTGGCCACTGCCATAGCTACCACTGCTGTGGGAATCACTGTGCCACTTTGATTTTATGGTTTGGTAGAGTATTGGCCTCTATCACCATAGGCCCCAGAGCTTCTTCCTCCAAAGTTTCCTCACTTCATGGGTTCAAAACTTGAAGATTGATTGCTGTAATTGCCAAGTCCATTGTAGTTGTCATCAGCTCCGTAATTGCTTACTTCCATCATTACCAAATCCACTGTAGCCATCCCACTAACTCCCAGAATTGTCACTCACACCAAAACCATCTCCATGACAACCACCACCAAAATTTCTAGAGCCGTTCCAATCTCTTTGGCTGGATGAAGCAGTCTTGGTCTCCAGCTTTGACTGGGCTTTATTCACTTCCTAGTTGCGGCTGTTCACAGTGTGGTATTTCTGAATGATGGTCTCATCCACAGAATCAGTCACCACAGTTTATGAAAGCAAGACACCTCCTCTTTTCACTCCCTCAGTCAGTCATGATTTCAACCATGATTTTTCCATTCTGTTCAAAATAATACCATATGTGGTGTTCTTCAGTGTATTCTTTAATGTTAGTTTTTGAGAATCTTCCCTGAGACCACGGTCTTTGATTCCACAATTCTTCCCCCTACTTTGTGTGGTCTTCTTTCATGGCTACATCCACCTCTGCCAGGGTGACCTATGTGACAAGCCCAAAGCCCCTGGAACACTTGGGGTTTGGATCTCTCATTTCCACACAGTACACAAGTGCTTCCCACTGCTCACAATGGCTTCTCAGACCCTTATTAGTTGTCTCAAAGCTCATGCCTCCAAGGAGGAGCTTCAGTAGCTACTCCGGCTCCATAGAAGGCTCTGACTTGGATACAACGGCAGTCAGAAGAAAGACTGATAATTCTTCCTTGGTGCTGTCCACCAGCAGAAAGCAGAGCCAGCTTTTGAATCCAGCTGTCATTGCAGGATGACCATGCTTTGTTATATCTAATTCCAGGGCATTCTTTTACCCATAATTCATATATGCTGCAAGATGTACAAGGTGAACTGTGTTCAGTGATTCTTGACAGGGTCTCACCATGTAGCTCAGGCTGGTCTCGAACTCACAACAATCCTCCTGCCTAAGCCTCCCAAGTGCTGGATTACAGGCATGCGCCACCACGCCCGGCATCTCTTACTCCTCTTGACTGTAGTAGTTTTATATTACTGCAACTAACTTCCTTCTTTCTCTAGATTCTGATGACATTATCTTAGTCTCATTAAAAAAATTTTTAAAAAAATTACCAAGACTTTTATTTCAAATATATGCACTTTAAGTAACTAACAATGTATAATTTTATAGTCATTGTTAGGTATTTTTAACTAGCCCATCCATTTTAAAGAATATGATTCAGTAGAATCAAGTATATTCATTAATCAAGTATATTCTTTTTTTGTACAGCAGATCTCTGGAGCTTTTTCACCTTGCAAAATTGAGATTGCATCCATTAAACACTAGTTCCCCATCTCCAAGATTACTTTAGATATTTCATATGACTGGAGTCATAGTATTTGTCCTTTTGTGAATGGCATATTTAACTTAGTATAATATCTACAAGGAACATCAAATTGTAGAAAATGCTAAGATTTCCTTCACTCAATCTTCACACTATCCTCTTGTATCTGGCCATTGTATTTGCTTTATCTGCTTAGCCATGCATGGACATTTACATTGCTTATTTTTCTTGGGTATTGAGAATAATGCTACATAAACATGAGTACATGAATATCTCTTTGAGATCCTGCTTTGAATCTTTGGCTATATATTCAGAAGTGATTGCTGAGTTATATTTTTAAAACATTCTTTTGAGGAACTATCATACTGTTTTCTAGAGCAACTGCACTTTTTGGATTTGCTCCAGTAGTACACAAGGGTCCTAGTTTCTCCATATGGTTTTATCTTTATCGTTGTCGCTGTATTAGTGGGTATTGAGTGGTAGCTCGTGGTTTGGATTTTCATTTCTCGCTGAATTGTGATGATGAGCATCTTGTCATTCATCTTTTGGCCATTTTCATACCTTCTTTAACGAATTACCTACTGAAGACCTTTGCCATTTTAAGACGGGGCCATTTGTGGGTTTTTGAAATTGTAGTATTTATATATTCAGTACTAAATCTTTTATCAAATATATGATTTGAAAATATCTTCTCCCATTCACAAATTGCCTTGTCATTATATCATTGTTTCTTTTGGTGTAGAGAAGTTTTTAATTTTGATGAAGTTCTGTTTCTCTTTTGTTTTTGTTTCCTGGGTGTTTTGGTGTCCTAATGTCCATTTCTGCCAAATGTCATGTCCTGAAACGTTTCACCCTTCATCATGTGTGCTGCTCCATAATATGTTTTGTTTTTTTTTTCTGGGAGTTTTATTATTGTTTGATCTTATATTTTGATATTTAATCCATTGTATGTTGCATAATATCAGGACCCAACTTTGCTCTTTTGTGCTATGTTAAAGAGACTATCCCTTTCCTATCTTATTTCTTGATGCCCTTGTTGAAAAGCATTTGACCATATATGCAAAGGCTTATTTCTCGACTTTCTATTCTGTTCCATGGGCGAGGGTTGTGTGTCAATGGGTGTGTGTTCCCATATTTATGGCAGGACTCCATATCTTGATTGCTTTTGCTTGGTAGTTTGTTTTGAAATTAGGAAGTATCAAGTCTTCAAGTTGGTTATCCTTTTCTAAGATGGTTTTAGGCTAGGCAAGGTGGTATACACTTATAGAAGCTGAAGCAGGAAAATTGCACCCAGTCTGCAGAACTTACTATTTTTAAAAAAGGAGAAAAAATTAAAAACAAGATAATAGGAGGGTAACAATGGTTAATACACTGAGTATTATTATCTTTAAATTACAGCATATAAGAGATTGACATTTAATTATCCAAACTTTTCAGTGAACTAAGAGAAATTAGTAGTATACCTATCTTACTTTATCTATCAGTCTGTCTGGTTTTTGTTTTTTTGTTTTTTCTTTTTCCTTCCTTCTCTCCATTCTCTCATACAACTCTCTTTCCTTTTAAGGTGTCTTCCCATTTTACAATATCTGTTTTGCCTTTTGGGTCTTATTTAAAATTTCTTTTAGCTTCTCACACTAGGGAGACAATATAATGTTTACACATGTGCATCAGGTAGGTTTCACTTATGATTATGCTCTCAAGTTGTGAGTCTCCAGTCTATCCTGCTCTATGGTTGAGTAGCACTGCATTGTATAAAAAGGACACATATTTTTAACACATTCCTCATTTGGTGGGCATTTGTATTATTTCCAAGAACTAGCTATTACAAACTGTACTGCTGTAAACAGGAGTGCAAATATAGAGCTGTGGCATGATGTTTTTAATTCTTTTGGGAAGACATCCATTAAGGGAATAGTTGGGTGATATGGGACCTCCAATCCTAGTTTTTTGAGGAATCTCCACATTGGTTTCTACAGTGGTTGCATCACTCCCATCAACAGTGGAAAAGGGCTTCTTTTTCCCCAGCATCTCCCCCCAGCATCTGTTATTTGTTAAGTTCTTGATAATAGCTATTCTTTCCAGGGTGAAATGGAATCTTATTTTAATTTGCATCTGTTGAATGATCAGTGATGTTGAACATATTTCACATACTTATTTGCTGTTTGTATTTCTTCACCTGAGAAATGTGTATTCATCTTAGGTGCCATTTATAAACTGACTTCTTAAATTTGGGAGGTCTGGTATTTTTGAGGTTTTTATATCTTCTCAATAGTAATCTTTGAGGAACAGCTGCAAACATTTTTTCCCACATTATGGGTTATCTTCACTCTGTTGATGGTTTTTCTTGCTGTACAGAAGCTTTTTAATAAGATAAGATCCCAGTTATTGATTATGAGGGTTCCTGTGTAATCAGGGTTTTATTCATAAAATATTTGCCTACAGTGATGTCTAAAAGAGTTGTACCTATTTTATTTTCAACAGATTTAATATTTCTGTTTTAATATTTAGGTCTTTGATCCATTTCAAATTTACTTTAGCGTGTGGTGAAAGACTTGGGTCCAGTTTTAGTCTTTGGCATGTGAAGAGCCAGTTTTCCAGCACCATTTATTAAAGAGGATTTCTGTCTTCCAGTGAATGTTTGGCACCTTTGTCAAAGATGAAGTGGCTGAGTATGTCTAGAGTAGTTTCTCTGTCTTCTAATTTGTTCCATTAATCTTCGAGTCTATTTTTTTCCAGTACCATGCCTTTTTTTTTTTTTTAATCACAGTAGCTTGATAGTGTAATTGCACATCAGGGATTGTGATGGCAGGGATTGCTGTTCTAGGTGGTCTCTGGTTCTAAATGAATTTTTTCTCTTAAGTCTGAGAAATGGTGTTGAAATTTTGATCATAATTAAGTCTGTATCAGTTTTGGAAGTATAGCCATTTTCACTATATTATTTCTTCAACCCAAGAGCAAGGGTATCTTTCCATTTTCTGATATTTACTTCAATCTCTTTTTTCAGAGTATTGTGGTTTCCAATATAGATATCTTTTACGAGCTTCATTAGATTGATTCATATGTATTTCGTGTTTTGGATGCTATTGTGGAAGGAGTTGTTTATCTAATTTCTCTCTCAGTGAATTTGTTATTTGTATATAGGAAGGCTATTGATTTTTGAGTATCCAGCTATGCTATTGAATGTGTTTATTAAATCTAGCATTTTTTTAATGGAGTTTTTGGCATCTTCTTTTACAGTGGTCATCTTTATATAATGATATTTTATATTGTTCCTTTCCTATCATTATGCATTTTGTTTCTTTCTCATATGTATTGCTTTTGCTAACATTTCCAGGACTAAGTTGTGTAAGAGTGGAGACAGTGAATATCTTTGTTTTGTCCCTGATTTTATAAAGAAAGCTTTCAGTTTTTGTCCATTTAATATAATGTTGGTTCTTGATGTGTCATAGATGCCTTTTATAAGATTGAGATAAACACAATCCAGGGCCAGCCAGATAGCTGAGGGGATTAAAACACCTGCAAATAGGCACAGAGGCTGGGAGTTCAATCCCTGATGTGCTGGCCCTGCCCCCAGGGTGCCCTGCCTGAGAGCGCAATTGAGACTGGGCATGGTGGCATGCACCTGTGATCCCAGAACTTGGAAGGCTGTAAACAGGAGAATCAGTACTAGTCCTATGTAGTAGTGAGACCCTGAACACCTTGTAGACCCTTCCCTAAAATACAGGAAAAATAAAAGAGAGAGAGAGAGAACTAAACACCATCCATTCTGATTTTCTATAGGACTTTAATCATAAGTAGGTGCTGGAGTTTTTCAGAAGTTTTTTCTATATCTATTGAGGTGATCATATGATGTTTGTTTTTGGCTCTGTTAATATTGTGTATTAATTTATTGGTTTGTGTATATTGAGCCATCCCTGTATCCTGGGGATGAATCCCACTTGTTCATGGTGTATAATCTTAGTAGTGATTTGCTGCATTCTGTTTGCCATTATCTTATTGAGGATTTTTGCATCTGTGTTGATCAGGGAAGTTGGCCTGTACTTCTCTTTCTTAGTTGGGTCTTTTTCTAATTTTAGTATCAAGGTAGTACTTCCCTTTCAATTTTGTTGAAGAGTTTGAGAAGTAAATGTCTTCTCTAACTTTATTGTAGAACTCAGCAGTGACTTTGCC